>JAHKBH010003346.1:0-27822 GCA_019049505.1 Pachyrhynchus sulphureomaculatus
GAACAGATATTTTTATTTAACATAGTTACACATTACAGGTTTTTTTTTTTTGCCAACATACATCTAACAGAACTATCTAACGCCATTTGGAATTTTATATTATTTTCAGAAAATAAACCGTTTTGTTATGCAATAATGTGATTTCAGCAAGTTCCATTACGGACTTAGTAGGCTGTGATTATAAAACAGACGTCAGAAAGTCATGGTTGCTGCGTTGTTGCCAATGGCCATTATTATTGGTTTACTTTTACGTCACAAAATAATTCTTCGTTAACAACAATGTATTCAACGGATGAAAAAGTAGACACGTTTTTAATTTATAGAAAGTGCAGAAAGAATAGCCGACAAGCCGCCAAGTTGTACATGGCAGGATACCCCGATAGGAGGCACCCACCCAGCAATTATATTTTTTCAGGGTAGAGCAGCATTTTAGAAGGCAACTGATGAACCTGCTGATGTATTTATTGGTGACGAAGAGTCAGAAATCAATGTATTGGCCATTGTTTCAGGTAAGATCTTACAATTTCTATAAGACATGTTGAAGAACAAACCGGTGTAAATCGTGAAACCGCTCGCCGCATTTTAAGAAAATATAAATTCAGGTCCTGCAAATATCAAATAAATCAACATTTATTGCAAAACAGATTACAAAGACAGGATTATTGTAATTGGTTTTTGCAAAGATACCACCCTGATAACCAATTCCATTACATTCTATTTTCGGATTTATCAATTTGGGTCTATTTAATCGTAACAATAGTCGATATTGTTACAAGAAAAACCCTAGAATCTTATGCGAGGAAAGTGCCTATCAAGAAAGATTCGGCTTTAACGTGTGTTGTTGGGTATCCTTGGCACAAGAATTATTGGTCCCTATTATATTTGATAGTGCGTTTAAATGGAGAAAGATATTTGGAGTTCTTTCAAAATGATGTTGAAGATTTTTTAGAAACTTTACGTTTAAATCGTGGAGGCATTATTTTTCCAGCAGGATGCTGCTTCAGCCCACATTAGTAGAAAGGTAGTAAACTACTTGAATCAAAGATTGGGGACAAATTGGTTAGGTACCATACCATAATGGACCTAATAAGTGGCCTGCAAGATGGGGACTAGATCTTACGCCTCTTGATTTTTTTTATATGGAACCAAGTAAAGAAAAAAGTTTACAAAAATCCACCAACAGACAGAAATGATTTAGAAATGCGCCTTAAGAAGAGCAGTAAAATCAAATTACTAAAGTTCAGTTGGGAGAACGTTATGAGAGCCAAGGTGAGAAAAAAACAAGATTGTGGAGGATTAACAACGGACAGCAATTTTGAACATTTGGAATAAAAATTTATATCCGTTATAAAAATAGTTTTACCTATTTATTTTTATTGTGCTTACTTAGTTAAAATATTACTTTTCTTTCTAATATTAATTAATTACAATTATCGGTTTTTGTCGTGTTTTTTCTTATTATTTAAAATATTTTGGTTTTATTATTTACATTTAAATATTTATATAATAAATAGGTTTCTTATTTTCTAAAAATAATAATCATAAATCCCATTGGCGTTAGATAGTTCTGTTAGATGTATGTTGGCAAAAAAACCTGTAATGTGTAACTGGGTTAAATAAAATAAAAAAATAATAACCGGTCAAGTGCAAGTTGAACTTGCGCAATTAGTGATTGCTTTTATTTTAAAAATAAAAAATTTTGTTACGGAGGTACAAAATGATCAGTGACTGCACAAAAAACACATCCCAAATGAGTTTTCAACGAAGTGTGTTTCCAAATCTTCACTGAAAACTGATGACCTTGAAATTTTTGTTTTTTTTATGTACCAGATAAATTTTATTAAAGATGTGATAATTTTCGTTCAATCTACACCCCATGGAGAATATTCAGAATTTTTTCAAAATTTTTTTAAATCTGTACTTTTTCGAGGAGATAAGGGGGGGAGACAGCGATTTTTCGCGATTTTTTAAAAATAATACAAAGAAAAGTGTGCGCAAGTATTACATTTTATATATATATATATTATATATATATATATATATATATATATATATATATATATTATATATATATATATATTTATATTTATATACATATATATATATATATATAATATATATATATATATATATATATATTATATATATATATATTTAATCGTGTTTTTCACAAGCTTTCATTTGACACCACACTCGATGACCTAGTAAAAAAAAATTTTTCACTTCCAATTTCACCCACCAAAACTAACCCCTTAATGTCAAAATTTAACTTTCAAAAACTACATGGCTCTGATGGGGCCATCAATTCCTATATTATTAACAAATTTCAACTTTTTATGGTAAATAGTTTCGCCTCTCAGGGGCTATCAGAAATTTACTCTGATAGTACGGGGAAGTGACGACCCGAGGGTCCCGAGTTCGTTCGTGTTTTGTGTCGTCCAGTTGCTGTGCCATAAATGTTCCTCCGGCAATCCTAATGTGTTAGTAACCGAGCAGAGAAGATGTATGGCTTAGTCGGGATTTAAGTCTTTAACGGTACCTATCAGACACCGGGCGCAGGATCGCGCAATCTGATAATAAATTAGCCTTACTGGAGTATCCGAGCTCTGCTCCAGCAGACGTTTTATTTCTCAGGACACTCGTGGGAACAATATGTTCACAAATCAAGATTTTCCTCAATTCAACCCGGTCAAAAACGACCGAGAATACAGTCTCCTCCCTGTTTCAATAATAGTAAATTATGACAGATTTTTTAAGATCACTTTGCAAGAAGGATCTTTCAAGTCTACTTCGCCTTTTTTGATAAAACAAATGTCTTCAAGCTCACTCTGGAACTCTTCAAGATATTAGAAAGCTAGCTGATGGATCTTTATTAATTGAAACTTCAAATGAGAAATAATCTGCTTTGGAAAATTCATTCAGCAAACTACATCTATCAGATGTTAACACTGTCCTCATTCAAACGCTCAATATAGTGAAAGGAGTAATAGTATGCTCTGACCTTGCAAATTGCGATGACAATGAAATCTTAATGAACTTATCTGATCAAGCCGTAACAGAGTTTACAGAATT
Source organism: Pachyrhynchus sulphureomaculatus (assembly GCA_019049505.1). Taxonomy (NCBI): domain Eukaryota; kingdom Metazoa; phylum Arthropoda; class Insecta; order Coleoptera; family Curculionidae; genus Pachyrhynchus; species Pachyrhynchus sulphureomaculatus. Next base: position 3,073 of record JAHKBH010003346.1, read on the forward strand.
CCACCCAGGAAAAGGTTCAGACGGGCCTTCAAATACTTTCATATTATCCTTCAGACTTCATCAGCTTCCTAAAACAATTAAGGCTGGATTTTATTCTTTAAAAAAGTCAGACAGTATTTTCCTTACCCTACAAGATGTTATAATTATCAGAGTTTTGGTCATACCTCAACAAAATGCTCAAAAAGGCTATTTGTCCATCCTGTGGACACGACAAAACACCCTGATTCCCCCTTGTTCTTCGACTCCTATTTGCGTAAATTGTTCAGAAAATCACTGCCCAGCATATAGGGGATGTCGAGTCTAAAAACTTGAATTCGAATTCAGAAGATAAGAATAATGGTAAAACTTCCATATCATAAAGCAAAAAGAAAAGTCAAAGATAGGAATCCTTCGTTGGAGATTCCATAAAACATTATAGCGGCTAAAAAAGCCACTAATGATTTCACAATCAACACAATGTGACCCTTTCTCCTCCACCTTCTGACGGAGGTATCACTTCCTTTTACCCCACTATCCCTTCAGACTCTCCAATAATCTCTTCTCCACTTCCTCTCTCTCAACCTCCTAAATCTCACCCCCTTCTTCCTTGATTAACCTCTCCTACTCCTCTCTCTCAAAAAATCCTCAGATAATTCCTCTTCGGAGAAAATCCAAGAGAAACTTTGTTCATAAACCTCAACCCCTCTCTTCATCTGGTACTCTAGATAGGACAATTTCTTCAAAATCACAAACAAAAAACCTCTGACCACCAAAAATCCAATTTCTGAAAAGAAAAACAACTCATCGGAAAGAACCCCCTAAGGGAAAAACAGTTCAACTAAATCCACCCCAAAAACCACCCCAAACTCGTCAAGAGAATCGATCTTAGAATTAACTTCACCTGATTCAATGGATTTGGATTTGTGCCTTAACAATTCCAATTCAGGTAATAAATCCTTTAAATATCTCATAATCCATTCAATCTTACAATGGAATTGCAATGGACTTCATCCGAGACATGAAGATCTCAATCTCCTAATAAACACGTATAGACCGACCATTCTCGCCATTCAAGAGACAAATTTTAAACAAACAGTCTCATATAAAATTAAAAAATTCACAACATAGAATTTAAAAATAGATCAAATCCAGTTAGAGCTTCGGGAGGCGTAGCTCTATACCTTCATGATTCTTTGGGACTATGAAAACATAAACATTAATTCTGATCTAGAAATCGTCGTCATACGCCTATTAATGCCTTTTTCCTGTTACCATATGCAGCATTTATTTACCCCCATCCGAACAAATTTCTTTTCTTCCCATACAATCTCTGGTCCAAGATCTTCCCACTCCTATGTTGTTACTAGGTGATTACAATGCCCTTTATGGGGCTCTCTCAGTCTCTCCTCGAGGCAAAGAATTTACAACAAATAATCGAAGAATTCAACCTTTCTCTTCTCAATCACCCGACTCCAACTTTCATCAGCAACTCATCAGGATCATTCTCAGTCCTTGATCTATCTGTGCCGAGTCACTCGATTTCCTCTGATTTCAAATGGGACATAGCCCCTGACACGTTCGGGAGCGACCAACTTCCAATTATCCTTACTTCTTCCCACAACTCTCCTTACACTCCCGAAATCCCGTCTGGAATCTAAAGAGGGCTGATTGGATGGGAGTATGCCAACATGATATCTCCCCCTAAAGCATCCATTCAAACATTGATGTCTTTCTTGAGGAATTAACAGAAATAATGTGCTCGGCAGCGAATGCATCCATACCAACTTTTTCCCCTCACTGCAAGAGACAGGTTCCTTGGTAGACGAAAGATTGTGAGACAGCGATCAGAGAGAAAGAAAGAGAGCATTATCTCAACTTAAAAGACATCCTTCTCCTGATAATTTATTCCATTTTAAAAAACTTAGAACTTCTGCAAAGAAAATATTGGCTGAGGCAAAGAAAAAAAATCCTGGCCAGAATTTCGTTAACTCTTTAAATCATACCACCAATTCGACTTATTCTCTGGAACTCAATCCAGAGAATGAAAGGTTTTTCATCACACTTCATAAACATGATTCTTGACAACAACAACAACAAAAAATGACCCTTCTGATATTGCAAATCTGTTCGCAGATTTTTTTTCAACAAAAATCTAACCAAGCGCCAGCCTTCCAAATTGGAAACTCACTTCTTCAAACATAGACCTACTGCCGAACATAAATACAACCATTTTCCATATCAGAATTCAAACAATGCCCTTAAACAATCAAAGAACTCAGCTCCGGGCCCGGATAAAATACATCTTCCAATAATAACGTATCTTCCCACTTCCACAAAATTCAAATTATTAGAATTCTACAATCACTTATGGAAAAAAAAAAATTGTTTTCCCAAGTCTTGGCTAGAATTGACCATCATTCCAATTCATAAAGCAGGAAAGCCAAAAAACCATAGTAGACAGTTATCGACCGATTTCACTCACCAGTCTCACATGGGCAAAGTTATGGAGAGATTGGTGGAAACAAATAACATGCTTTCCCCTTACCAGATGGGCTTTAGAAAGCATAGATCCACGATTGATCACCTTCAAATTCTTACTGATGAAATTCTTAAATCAATACACCGGAAAAAATCATTCACCTAATAGTTGCTTTGGACTTAACAAATGCCTTTGACCTCACAGACAAAAACGTAATACTTCACAAGTTAAAAAGAGTTAGGATTTGAGGGTAATCTTCCCAACTACATACAAAATTTTCCAATCGCAGATCCTTCACAGTCAGAGTAAATGGTCAGCTATCAAATCCACACATTGTAACCAGGGGGGGTTCCTCAGGGTTCTGTACTGAGCCCTATTTTATTCAATCTTGCAATGTCCTCTCTCACAGAATACATACCCAATAACATTAAATACCTTCTCTTTGCTGATGACATCATTCTTCACTCCTCCTCTCACAAAACCCCACTCTTTCCTCTTCTCTCCAATTCAGTCTTGGTCAAATAGAAAAATGGGCTAAAAATCACGGATTCAAATTTTCTCCCCAGAAATCTTCCTCAATCCATATCTGTCATCATCGAAAATGTGGCAAAATAAATCCACTCCATCTACACAATATACCTATCAAAGCCAAAACTCAACTCGACATACTAGGACTTATGTTTGATAGCCGGTTTTAAATTGGATACCTCATATAAACTCATTACGAACTAGGACGTCTCAGGATTTGAATTTGATACGCACACTCTCTAACAAGGATTAGGGCACTGATTTCACTTCCCTCACCATCATTTACAAAGCCCTCATATTATCCAAATTGAATTATGGTGATATTATATACGACACGGCTTCTAAATCAGCTAAGAAAAAACTGGATACTCTCCAGAATCAAGCATTGAGGTCGATTACAGGTGCTTATAGAACCTCTCCGATCCCTAACTTACAGACATCCTCCTTCATTCCCCTCTCGCTATAACCAGACAATTATCCTTGGTAAAATACTTCACTAAATCACTATATCGTCCTCACATGGTCTCATCTCTACACCTAAGAAACACTCTCTCATCTCTCCCTTTTCCTTCTTACTCATTCAAATCCAGAGTTAGAACGGTTTTTAGTTCTCTTTCCCTTTCACCTCCATCATACGACCATCCACTTAACACAATTTTTCCGCCTTGGACAATTCCTCTCCCTCTCATTGATTTTTCATTACTTTAATATTCCAAATCAAACTATAACACTACATACATCAAAACAAAATTTCATTTCTTGATAGATGAAAAGTATAAAAATCACCACATTTATTTCACAGATGGATCAAAGACTGAGCAAGGAGTGGGCTCTGCATTCTATTCCTTAAACTTCTCCAGAAAGTTCAAACTTCCAACCCACAATTTATGCAGCGGAATTGTTAGCAATCAAAGAATGCCTAATAGAAAGCAAGATAGATTCCTAATAGCATCTGATTCATACAGTTCTCTCCAAGCCATAAACTCGGGGAAAACCCAACAGGCATACATCAGACATATAATGGATCTCCTTTATATGTCCAAAATAAAAAACAAATCCTTTGGATTCCGAGCCATGTAGGAATTCTGGGAAATGAAAGAGCGGATCCCTTAGCAAAATCGTCTATATTAGAAGGAACTAGTATAACTAGTGAAATTCACCCCAGCGAATTTCATAGACTCCTGAAATTAAAACACAAAGAACTCTTTCAAATAGAATGGGATTTATTGGAGCAACCAAATAAACTATGGGATATCAAACCTCTGGTTTATCCTCCATTACAGTTAGACTGTCTCTCCAGGAGAGAAAATTGTATTTGGAGGAGATTATCTATAGGTCATACGCAATTCTCACACAGTCATTTACTCAAAAAAGAGCCCTCTCTACCTTAGGTCCAAAATGTAACAGTCCACTCACAGTAAAAACACCTCTTCGAAGACCCAATACACCTTTCTGACAGAATTAGACATAATATCTTAAGTAATAATCTCCATCAAATATTATCTGTTGACCAAATTCCAAAAAACATACCTAAAAAAATAATAAATTATCTTAGAGATTTTAATCTCCTTAACAATATTTAGAAACTGACTGAAAAAGTTAAACACCAAATGATTTAAAGGCGCTACATGACCCTGGTAGTCGATACGCCAAAAGCCTCCAAATCAATCAATCAATCAAATAGTTTCGGAGAAAATCTGGTGTGACAGACAGACACCGAAGTCATCTTATAAGTACGGAACACTAAAAATATGTGTTCCTATCTTAATTTCAGTGATATTGATCATTACACAGTCCAACGATGAAAAAAACTTTTTAATAATTTTACCTGATTCCTATGTTCTTTGGTGTGCTGAGTCCGAAAATAATAATAAAAAAGTCGTTTCACCCACCAATTTTTCACATTTTAATATTCAAAATGTGAAAAGTTTATTTTTTATCATTCGAATGTTATTAGGTTGGCAATAAAATCAGAATTTTATAAGGTTGGCAGTAAAATCAAATGTTATTAGGTTGGCAGTTCCGATAAATGTCACAGCTGTTTGTTTTCTTCAGTTAATATAATCTCGCATTGCAGTGTTTAACCCATGTGCTTTAATTCACACTCAAAGTATGGCTAATCGTGGTGGAAAAAAGTCTTCCAACACTTTTCGTTATATATGTGGTGAGTTTGTAGTTAAAAAAAACATCAAAGAAACTACTGACTTTGTAAAAAAAAGTATATTTTGCATATTTTGGTGTAGAAATCGGTAATCAAGAAAAATGTTGGGCTCCTCACAAAGTATGTTATGTTTGTGTCGAAGATCTTAGGAAATGGTACAAGAAAGAAAAGAAACCTTTTAGAGTTGCAGTTGCAGAGAGCAAGAAAGTCTTTCAAATGATTGTTATTTTTCTGGATATAACTCCAAAAATAAGATAGTAATTGTCTATCCTAACTTTTTCTTAAGTAATAAAAAAGCCTAATAATGTCCAATTCTCTCAAAATAAAAAAATTACAGAGTGTTACATGTTGGCTGTGTCACCTGGTGTATATATATATATATATATATATATATATATATATATATATATATATATATATATATATAGTGTTGCTCATACTGCCCTCTGTCGGTGACTTATTAAAGTCTATCCGAACACAGCACACACATACATACAAACATATACATATATACATATATGTATATATGTATGTATATATATGTATACATATATATACATATATATATATATATATATATATATATATATATATATATATATATATGTATATATATATATATATATATATATATATATATATATATATATATATATATATATAAATATATATATATATATATATATATATATAAATATATGTAATTATATATATATATATATATATATATATATATATATATATATATATATATATGTATATATATATATATATATATATATATATATATATATATATATATATATATATATATATATATATATATACATATATATATATATATATATATATATATATATATATATATATATATATATATATATATATATATATATATATATACACACACATACATACATACATACGTAGATACGTACGTACATACGTACATACATACATACACAGTGAATCTCCCGGACACCAGCGGGACCGACCGAAAGTGTCCGTTCAAGAGGGGTGTCCGCTTAAAAGAAATACAAAAAAAAAGTTTTCTTAATGAAAACTGTAATTAAAGAATTTGAGACATTTAAAACGTATACTTATATATGTACATATTTTTAAAATAAACAAAAAACTTAAAACAAAGATTTGTTACCTTTAGATACATATAAAATATAATAGGATAGAGTTATACATATGAAATGAAAAGGTCACTTTAATGACGTAAAAATTCATATATTGTCTCCTCTTTTTCTTTAAAATGGCGTCCACAAATCGTATTTTGGAAAAAAGCTCTAAAGACTCTGCATCTCCGTGGTCTTCGGCAAAACTTTTAAGCTGGTTAGGGTAATAGCTTCACCTTAATGTGGGATAGCATCTGTTGATACTTGAGCCTCATCGACATCAGAATCTTGTATTTAAACTAGATTTTCAATTTCTCCTTCTGAATCTGGATTTTCAACATACAAATTTTCATCTATGTTCAAAAAATGATTAAGGTTTTCATTATCAGTCAATTCAGCGACGTTGGCCACGGCGCGATTGGGAAACGCAACAGCGATACTCGCCACAAGAAAAATGAGACAAGGCGTTTATTTTTTTATTGTTTTTTTGTGTCCGCGTCCGTTCAAGAGAAGTCTGTCCAAGAGGGAGTTTAACACAATGCCAGTTATATGTGAGTCGGTCGGGACCATGAGAAACTGTCCGTTCAAGGGAGGTGTCCGTGTAAGAGGGGTGTCCGTGTAAGAGGGGTGTCCGCGAAGGAGAATTTCACTGTATATATATATATATATATATATATATATATATATATATATATATATATATATATATATATACAGGGTTACAGGAAAAGTCGTCCTAGATAATTAAGGACGTTATAGTTTAGGTCGTTTCTGACCGATTTGACTCTATGACATGATGTCCTAAACTTAACCGTTTTCGAGATATTGAAGTTTAAAGATTTTCTAAAAAAAACATGTTTTTTTTGCTTTTATATCGATTTTTTTTTATTAGAGGTTCTCGAGTGCGATTTTTTGGTTATTTTTAGTTAGTCTGTATGTTAAGTATCAAAAATCATCAAAAAAATTTTAACTAGTTACTAACAGTTTCAAATGGCGACTTGTTAATGTTTCTAAATTACGAATTTTACCAAGTGTTTCCTACTTTAAATCAGTAAAGAGAAAAAAAAATGTATGGAAGTTATTCTGCAAATTATTTTAAAAACTTTTTAAGTCTTTTTAGCTATCAAAAAGGTATAATACTAGGAGTTTAATAGGAAAACTGTATACAGAATGACACCTAAAGCGGGCTCGGGTAGCAAAAGGTAAATTTTTAGTTCTAGGTGAAAATACGAAAAATACACAAATAAAACAAAAAACCTTGCAATTTAATATTTTTTATTAATTATAATTCATGTTCTATATGGTCGCCCCTATTTCTAACACAAATTAGTAGTGTAACTATACGGCTACCACATTAATAGCCAATCACAGCCCAGCATTTGGGCGTGGCTCTGACGTCATAGAAATTTGGACCAATGAGAGCGTTGTATGAAGTGGCAACATTGTGTGTGTGTTAGGTGTGGCAACACTGTGTGACCGTTGACAGATGTGAAGTTTGCGCGCGCGCGCATCTGTCAAGGGGCTGTGCGATGTTGCCATGTGTAATGGTTCCAGGGAGGGCTGCAGGAGGGGGTTCCAGGAGGCCGGCCGGGGGGCCCCGCTTACAGTATCCTGCGCGTGGGGATTGCGTATGATATTGGTTGAATAACCTAAAATAGGGGGGCGTAGTCCTAGCTGTGGGAACTGGGGCCCCCATTTGGGTGCATGGGATGGGGGTGCAGGGAGCCCTATCGGTGTCCTACATGTGGGAATTGGTACCCCATTTGGTTGTGTTTGTTGTTACATGTGCAGGTGTATGGGGCTCAGGGGGCCCACGGAGCCACCAGTCACATGCACCAGCGCATATGACAAGAACAACATGGAGCCCTACCTGTAGGAACTGATACCCCATTTGGGTGCATGGGAGAGGGGCTCAGGGGGCCCTATCGGTGTCCTACATGTAGGAATTGGTACCCCATTTGGTTGTGTTTGTTGTTACATGCGCAGGTGTATGGGATGGGGGCTCAGGGGGCCCACGGAGCCACCAGTCACATGCACCAGCGTATATGACAAGAACAACATGGAGCCCTACCTGTAGGAACTGGAGCCCCATTTTTGTGATTAATTGGTTAAATTGCAGTCATAATGGTGAACGTAAAATAAAAAATTTCAGTATATAGGTTAGATTTGCAGCATGTGTAAACCTAACCTATATACTGAAATATTAATTTTACGTCATGTTCAAATAATTTAAGTGAAGGAAAGTAAAAGACGCATACACAAATTTTCAAAGATACATATATTTATTTTAAAAAATAAAATAATGTTGTTACAAACTTATTTAAATGAAAGAGCGAGTAAAAATTTTATATGAATTTAAAGTAGATAATCATCATCAGAGTCGCTCTCGTAGGGATCTTTAAAACGTCTCTTCGCTCCATATGGATGGTTAGCATGTAGTTTCTCAAGACAGTGATCCTGTTCATATACTTCAAATAAGACTTCAGAAAAACAACTCTGACACCAAAACTCCATGTTGTGATAATAAAGTATAGGTAACTGTAGTTTATCGCATATAGCATGATAATGATTGTTTATAATATTAAAGTTTTTAGTACATTGTTTAAAATTATTATTTCTTACATATCCTAATATTAAAGTCCTTAACTAAATATGTCATTACATCGAAGTGATCTAACCAATCTGTAGTTGTAAGTACTGCATTTCTGGAAGCCATAGTAAAAGTCTTACTTAAATGCGAAACCCCTGAAGCACCCTGAAAAATGAGCATGATCGTGTACGATAACATCCTTCGATTTAAATCGAAGCTCGCATATGTGGCAATGTGTAGCATCTTCTACAGAATCAATAACCATAGGTGTTATATTTTTTAAGCGACTATAAATCGAACTAGATAACTGGGTCATTTCATTAATGAACCATTCAACACAATTGGTGCCGCGATAACTTTTGAAATGGGAAAAGGAGTCGTCGTACGTACATTTCAAATAAAAACCATCACTGAAAGCTTCGTGCCGTTGGTACTTCTCAGTATTTCCACCTGATAACTCATTTAAAGGAATTAACTGACATTCAAAGTCAGCATATATGATAAAAGGGCATTTTTGTTTATAAATAACATTTTTAAATTCAATAAATTCATACTTCGGAAACGTTACTTTGTATTCATTGAACTTCGTGCTCGGTTAATTTGTTTTCAGAAAAAAAATAATTTAGACAACGATCACAAAAAAATAATTTTTTCTTTTGTGTACCAAGTTGTGATTTCAATAGTCGCGATAAGTGTTTAATCCAGCAATAATGATATTTGATGTTGATATCTTCGATATCAAAGTCATTTAATTTTGGAAAGTATTTATCTTGAATCAAAAGCAAATTGACATGTCTAGGTAACTTATTTTTGGTTAACCGAGCCGGAACCACATTGAAAGAAGAAGATCCCTTAGTTTCTATCAGTTCTAAAGCATAAACATTTACCGAAATATTATTATTTTTTTTCGAATTTAGGAATTTGGTCTAATGTCATAGGTGATGGTAAATTTTCAATGTTTAGTACTGTTCTGTAATATGGATACGAAGAAGTTAGGTTATAGTTATTGTGAGCTGGGAATAATGCGCTAACAATTGCCCAAAAGAAACAGGCATGATCATTGTTCTTAATATTGATACAGACCTTTTTTCGTTCTATTTCGTTAGGTAGTTTAATGTAAGATCATCCGTTCCCATTTCAAATTTATTAATATTAATTTCAAGATAAATTATTTGCTGTAAAGCGAAAACGCTCTGGCGTTCTTGAAATTCAGACAATTTATTAAGAACTTTATCATAAACATGCTCAAAGAACCATTGCTCTAAATCCGTACCCAAATCGATTCCTTGTATTAAAATATTTTAAATCAATAATATCAGATTCGGTACCTTTTTTAATAAACTCCCCACAAAAAGTCGTATTAACTTTTATAGTTGGAAAAATCCTCAAGATAGCTTTTATTTTCTTTCGAAATAAAATAAATGCATCGTTTAAAAAAATAAATTTATATCTTTGTGAACTAAATTAACGATAATTCCGAACTTAACATGACCCTTGAAACAAGATATAATATTATTCCACACTACCCTATTTTTGATATCGGAATTTCTGTTAGTACACAAAGTATGCCTAATTAATGTTTTTAACGATTTTAAATGTTGAATTGTAGTTTGCAGTCTGCGACGCAAATCTAAAGAAATATGTTCACGGTGAATAGCTCTGTGACAAGAAATTAACCTCCTTTGTATCCGATTACACCAAACGGTAACATCCCGATCCGAAAAAATTATCAAATAATACTTTTTTTAAGATTTTGAAATGAAGTAATGAGAATATTAGCTTTCGTTATGGCTTCCATAATAACAGTAATTTACAAAATATAGGGTTAGACTTACCTCTTAATATTACTGCGATAGTTCAATCTTGAACAGCGTGATTGGATTCCGTTTTCCAACGTTCTTTGTACCCAGGAAAACTACGGAGTATTTACCGCAAACAAATTCGACTAGGTTTGGTCTAATGATATCAGTAACTCGTTTTGGTAAAAATACAACTTTTTCTCCCAAGTCCCAACAAGATGGACTTGCCAAAACGGGTGTCGGTCTCCTTCGCACTGAGGATTGGATGGGGTTGGTTAATTGGAAGGTCCTTTAGACTCACCACCGGCTTCTGCTCTGCAACACAGACGGAATTGATTATTGATAGATCCATCTAAAAATATAATAAGAACTAATCAGTCAATGTCATTTTTTTCTCTCTATTTTTAATTTTTGTTTTATTTTTTTATGGGTCTAGCACACGTGCTGCAGGGAAGTCCCTAAAGCGCTCCAGGAGCGGCACGAGTGCGGAAAAAGCGATTCACGTTGTTCTTGAATCGCTGTAAATTGTACTCGGTGGGAAACACAGCGCTGGGCAAATTATTCCAAAGGGATGACGTTCTCCATATAAAAGATTGCTTGAAAAGCGTTGTACGCGGAGTAACAAGCTGAACCTCATACGGATGCGAAGCACCAGCGCGACGTGTATTTCTAACATGCACCGCTTTGGGAGGAATTAAGCGGGCTACATCCTTCGAATACTTTCCATGAAAATACTTGTAGAACAGACTCAAGTCGCCAACCGTTCTTCGATGTTCCAGCGAATCAAGGCCGCCGGTCAATTCCGGGGCCCCCAATCAGACGCAACCGCTCTTCTCTGAACAGAATCCAACAAATGCAGTGTATGTTTGGGAGCGGAGCCCCAAACGTGGGAGCAGTATTCCATAGTTGGTCGAATTTGGGGCTTTGTAAAGAATTAACAGTTGCTGTGGGGTGTAAAGCTTTCTGGTTCTAAATAATATTCCCAACTTTTGAGAAGCTCTCCTTGCTATGCCTGCAACATGTTCATGCCAAGACATATTTGCCCCCAAACTAACGCCCAACAAATTGAGCGACGATGCTGGGGAAATGGAGTGCCCCGACATAACTATGTCGGGTTTAGCAACGTTAACTTTTTTAGAAAAAACTGCCGCTTGGGTTTTTGTAGCGTTAAATTCCACTTGGTTACTGTCACCCCAAGATAGAATTTCTTCCAGGTCTTTGTTAAGTTAAACGACCTCCTGCTGTCTGCGGATATTCGCCTGGGCAGCCGATGTTCGAGCGTTCAAATAAAAAACTATGCAAGCAGAAATGATTAATGATAGATCCAATCTAAAATATATTAATAACAAAAATAAATAATCAGACATTGACATTTCTCTCTTTACTTTATATGCCTAATTAATGTTTTTAACGATTTTAAATGTTGAATTGTAGTTTGCAGTCTGCGACACAAATCTAAAGAAATATGTTCACGGTGAATAGCTCTGTGACAAGAAATTAATCTCCTTTGTATCCGATTACACCAAACGGTAACATCCCGATCCGAAAAAAATTATCAAATAATACTTTTTTAAGATTTTGAAATGAAGTAATGAGAATATTAGCTTTCGTTATGGCTTCCATAAGTAATTTACAAAATATAGGGTTAGACTCACCTCTTAATATTACTGCGATAGTTCAATCTTGAACAGCGTGATTGGATTCCGTTTTCCAACGTCCTTTGTACCCAGGAAAACTACGGAGTACTTACCGCAAACAAATTCGACTAGGTTTGGTCTAATGATGTCAGTAACTCGTTTTGGTAAAAAACACAACTTTTTCTCCCAAATCCAACAAGATGGACTTGCCAAAACGGGTGTAGGTCTCCTTCGCACTGAGGATTGGATGGGGTTGGTTAATTGGAAGGTCCTTTAGACCCACCACCGGCTTCTGCTCTGCAACACAGACGGAATTGATTATTGATAGATCCATCTAAAAATATAATAAGAACTAATCAGTCAACGTAATTTTTTTTCTCTCTATTTTTAAAATAAAAAACTATGCAAGCAGAAATGATTAATGATAGATCCAATCTAAAATATATTAATAACAAAAATAAATAATCAGACATTGACATTTCTCTCTTTACTTTAAATAAAACTGTTACTTACATTTACGAATTTTCACTAGGCCACACACGCAAAAGAACGTCACGGCTCACGCAGCCTTAAAATACAGTGCGAGAGTAATTAAATAATATCACTTCAAGTGTAATGTGTATAAATATAGTTATGTTTACGTCACATAAACCATAAAACACACTGTACGTAGTGGTCTTGCGGGAATGCATAATGTAATCGTATGCAAATAGTTGACCTCACGTTCAGGAAATGTATTTGCTGATAATGCTTATTTTGAATCATAATATAGTCTATTAGTTTAAACATGTTTTAAAAAATAAAAAATACATATATATATCTATATAATTTTTATTAATTGAAATATTCAAAATTGCGCATTCTAGCGTTAGCTAGAATGCAGCAGTAGATGAGAAATTTAAGTTTAATGTTATATGGTTGCTTGTATCCTTCTGGCTGACTGCTGTTGCTGTGTGAATCGGTTATATATTAAAAAGGGTATATTAGCACAAGCCTTAATCTATAAGGATCATTTTAAATGTTATTATCGCAGAGTAAACGTCGTAAACGCGGAAAAGGGTTTGTAAATGCCCTAATTAATAAATTAACTTTTGAACTACATTTGCCAAAGTATAATTATTGCGGCCCCGGAACAAAGTTACAAGAAAGGCTTAAACGTGGTGACCCTGGAATAAACCCTCTGGACGCTGCGTGCAAGGAACACGATATAGCCTATTCTAGAAACAACTCGTTGAAGGATCGTCATAAGGCTGATTTTGTGTTGGAAAATAAAGCGTGGGAACGAGTAAAATCAAAAGACGCATCGCTTGGTGAGAAAGCAGCAGCTTGGACAGTTACTACAGTCATGAAGGCAAAGCGTAAAATGGGGATGGGGGGGTGCGTAAACCTACTGTATCATTTAAACGGCACATAGTCGATAAAATAAATAATACTTTGAAGAAAGGTGTAGATACGGGTAATTTAAAAAAGTCATCTTTAATAGCATTGCGGGCAGCACGAGCGGCTATTAAAAAGGTGGGTGGTCGTTCAAAGGTTCGTGTTCCACGAATAATACCATTTGAATCGAAAAGAGGTGGAATTCTACCGCTCCTTCCAATATTAGGAGCACTGGGAGGACTAGGCAGCTTAGCCGGCGGCTCTTCAGCCATAGCAAAAACCATAATAGATGCAAAGAATGCCAAAAAGGCGTTAGAGGAACAGAAACGGCATAATAAAGCTGTTGAACAAGAGCTCGGTAAGAAAGGATCAGGTCTATTTATGCGAAAAAACAAATGTGGTGGTTATGGTCTCTATTTAAAAGCAAAAACCAAAAAAACTACCAATAAAGCTACCCAAAAGGGCATTATGTGATATAGAATTACAGAAATATGCGAAGAGACTCAAAATATCCCATTTTAGAGGAGTATTTATGCGAGATACTCTACCAGAGGTCCGAAAGTATATGAAAGCGGTATACTTAACCTAGATTTATCGTGTAATGAAGGAACCCACTGGGTAGCTTATATTAAACGTAAAAATTCTGTTCTGTACTTTGACAGTTTCGGATACCTGAAACCACCGCTGGAGTTGGTGAAATATTTTGGGGCAAACACGGATATCTGCTATAATAGTACTGCTTATCAAACCTACAATCAAATAAACTGTGGACACTTATGTCTGGAATTTCTATATAAAAATAAATAACTAAGTTGCAACTGATTAGTCTTACTATTACATTCATCATAGTGCAATGTCCCAGGTGTTTACGTTGAAAAGCACTAACTATATACTATCTATAGATTTCATCAATCCTCTTTCCCTAGACGAAACTTCCGACTACGGACTTGCTTTGATTGGATTTTATTCTTACAATAGTATCCCAATATAGAGAGTGACAAAAAAACAAGTTCACCTATACAGACGTTAAAACAAACGAGACCAAAACAGTTGCTATACCCACTGGATCTTATGAAATTTCCGACATTGAAACGTATATAAGGCGGAAGATCATACCAAAAGAAGTCAAGCAGGAACATTACGATCGATATATTTCAATAAAGCCTAACAATAATACGTTAAAGTGTGAAATTCAAAGCGAATATTTTCACGTGGACTTTAGGGTAGTCGATAGCATTGGCAAAGTTTTAGGATTTTCCCCGCGAGAGTTAAAGCAGGGGCAACTGCACGAGTCTGATCTCCCAGTCAATATAGTTAATGTGAGGACCCTACATATCGATTGTAACATAACTACAGGAGCGTTCTACAATCATAAACCTTCACATACAATTTACGAATTTGCTGTCGACGTTGATCCTGGTTACGCTATCAACGAGATTCCACGGAACTTAACCTATTTACCTATCGTTAATAAACGTGAAATTTCCAATATTACTTTGAGTATTCTCGATCAAGACTTTAATCCAGTCAATTTTAGTAACGAAGACATCATCGTTCGCTTAGAGCTTAAGAAATGGGTTTAAGATTCAACTATAATAATATAAGCAACCCAGCTACACATCAGTCATTAGTAGATTATCAACTAGTCTACAAGGTCTAACTCCTTCCAATCGTCTCTTTCTCCAAAGTTTAGGATACAATGTCAGACCAAATATTCGATATATACCGACATCGAAGGAAAGTTAACAAAAAACCGAGGGTGATGGAACTGTAAGCTTTGTGAATAATCCTTCTGCATTCTTCTTTGAGCAGATATCTTATAGCATAGATGGTCAAGAAGTAGACAGCGTGCGTGATCCTGGTATTGTATGCTCCATTAAAGGATATCTCTGTTAATGATCCTATAAAAATGAGCACCGTCGATATCAAAGTAGACATTGAAGCGAGAAAAGGATTTCCAGCTAAAACAAAGGCATATTGCATCATCATCCACGAAGTCATAATGGAGCATTTACCTCTTAGTGAAATTGTACGTAATTTTCTGTAAATTTATCAGTTGTCAAGAGACTGTATCACGATGAAGTTGGTTGCCCTCGATGTCCAGGGATTTAACATACTTTATGATAATGGAGTAGTCGAATTCCATGCCAAAGAAATAACGATATCGAACAGTTTGCAAACGAGTCATTATTTACTAAAACCGAAAGTACAGTTTTCAAAATTAACCCGATACATAAAAAAGAAGTCATTAAAGCTGAAATGGAACATGGTTTGAGGTATTCTTCCGGGTACATAGAGTATAATCTAATAGAAGAAATTCTAGATAGAAGTCTGTCCGACTGTGATGAGCTGTATATTAAAGGAAACCATGCAGCTAGGTTCATTCAAGACAGCGCTACCACTTCTCATTTCAAGATTGTAGATATAGATACTCTCAACGTTTGGCACAAGCCATCATTCAAAGATCAGAAACCTGCATGTTTAGATCATATAGATTGCAACAGCAAGGTTCAGTGCAGTAAAACAAATTGTTTTGAAATAATTACCTGGCTTAAGAAGTTCATCCCATAATGTCCTGCATCGATCTACATTTAAGTAAGCTGAGACAACTAAAACAAGATGTTTACGAATATGAGAAACGTGTCCAGATGTATAAGGGTTTTGCCAACCTTTCTTTGAAATCATGGGAAGACAATGTATTTAATAATAAACTTAGATTTAAGAAATTTGTAACCAAAGTAATTAATAAAAATAGTTAATTCAAATTTATTTTTTTATTAGTATATGTAAGTCCTCATAACCTCTAGTATTAATTATGAATTCATCCAGTCTAGATATACGCGAAACCTGTAGGAAAATCGATAGTTTGTTAATAAATTATCTTGTTGCGAAGCTAAGGTTAGATGGATTTCTCAGCTGGAATATTTAACAGCTTATATCGATCGCAAGCAAATAACAACAAATTTGGGGGGGGAAAGACATTACGTAACATGCGTATGGTCGCAACCTGGGGTTAAAGAAGGTCCTGATACGTGTGAATCCGTCCAAGTTAGCATGGTGTTACGACGTGTCAACGATGAATTGCCTAACGAATGTTGCAATGCGCGATGTAGTGTTCATTGTAATAAACATATCGATAGGCTGTTAGATTGGCTATCGGAACTAGTTACCATCCTATCTTGCTGTTTAAAGAAATAATATGTGCAATGTACGATTGAAACAAGGTGCATTTAACAGTATGAAGAGCATTAAGCAACATAGTTTGCCTATTATAAACTTGGACTTTTTCGATGCTGACAATAAACGTAAAAATAGACATGGTGAATTACTGCCAAATTCATTCCGAGCGATATTTATAGGTCCCAGTGGTTGCGGTAAGACGAATGCTCTCCTAAGCTTATTGTTTAGTATTAACGGGGCTAGATTTGAAAATATATACATTTATTCAAAGTCTCTATACCAACCAAAATATCAATTATTGGAGCAGGTGTTGAAAAACGTGAAAGGTGTAGGATATTTCCATTTTAAGTGCAATGATGAAATTTTAGATCCGAATGAAGCAAAAAATAACTCCATATTTATTTTCGATGATATTACATGTGAAAACCAAAATAAAATAAGAGAATACTATTCAATGTGTAGACATAAAGACATAGACGCAGCGTACCTGTGTCAGACTTATTCAAAGGTACCAAAACAACTTATAAGGGATAACTGTAACATCATAGTGCTATTCAGACAAGATGAAATAAACCTGAAACATTCTTATGAAGAACATTGTTCTCCAGATATGCCATACAATCAATTTAAAAACCTATGCTCTGAATGCTGGTGTGACCCTTATGGGTGCTTTGTAATCGTAAAGGATTTTTATGTGAAAAACGGTCGCTATCGTAAAGGATTTGATGAATATATAAGTATATAACAATATAATGCCATTCATTTGACATGATGGCCTCATTAGATTCGTATATTACTAAAAAATCAACAAACTATCGCGTAATATTCGGAAAAAAAAAAAAAATATCGCGCGCTCAAACTGAATCGAAGCGAAGAGAATGTAGAACTAAACAGAATATTTAAACCTATTACTGAACCTTTATTGCTAGACAAAAGCCGAAAAAGGACGTTGATGACGATAATGACGACGATAATGACGATAATGACGACGATAATGACGATAATGACGACGATAATGACGATAATGACGACGATAATGACGATAATGATGATAATGACGACGATAATGACGATAATGACGACGATAATGACGACGATAATGACGACGATAATGACGACGATAATGACGACGATAATGACGATAATGACGACGATAATGACGACGATAATGACGATAATGATGATAATGACGACGATAATGACGATAATGACGACGACGATAATGACGATAATGACGACGATAATGACGATGTTGACGATAAGAAAACAACGTTGCCAACGTTGTCAACGTTGCCAACGAAGAAGGAAGAAGTTATTCTAAAGAAAAAGATGATAGTCCAAAGTACGCAGCTGCTGCACAACCAAATTGGCGAAGTCGTTCCGAAGTATCGTTTTTACCGACCGAATCAATCGATGAGTTTGATACTACTACCGCAAATGACGATGATGATTCCATATTTACAACTGAAACGTCTGCCGCGGAACAAGTTAGTCCTGCAGTCTATGAGGAATACTTGAACGACTATCCTAGATTGGCATGCTCCTACATCGATAGATATATAAGAGATGTGGATAAGAATAAGTTTGATACGACGTATGGTATTCAAGTCACTTGCTGCGTATGAAACATCGCAAAATATTGCAACGCCAACGAACAAGACGTAAATAATGCGTAAATAACAAAAACAGACATCAAAGGAAAAACTTCAGCTTGTAAACGAACTGCATAAGCCAATTAAAAGAAATTTTAGGCGATGTAGGACCATCATTAAATGATCAGTTGTTTGAGGATTATCATACGCTATTCAACTCGAGTTTCAATCTATATCTAGCATGTTCACCAAGGGCAGATTATTATTCAGATTTATATGAACAAGAGCATGATGTATCTGATATGTTTATGGCCAAATTAGAGGAGGAATGTGAAACGGTTTCAAGAAATTTAACAGATTCTGTAAACTATACAAGATTAGCTATGGCTAAACGGGGGAAAACATCGAACTGGAATCGGACTTGTTGAATACACGGAAACATTTGGATGCTTGTAATGAAAATCGAAATTTTGGTCTTTCCATAATATGTGATCTCAAAACTGAGAGTACCCATTTAAAGAGCAATTTAACTGCTCAGATTAATGAAATATATAGCATTGATAAAGAGCTTAATCAGTGTAGTGATAATCTTAAGATTCAGGAAGAGAAGAAGAATTCAAATTTAATTTACTTGAATCATGTTTACAAAGGGAAGAAGTACTACGAGATCAAAAGAATAGATACGTGGTCCGTTTAACTACATGTCGAAAGAACAGGGAAAAGGTATTAAAGGCACCTAAAACACAATTGTAATTTTGAATATTTCAGTTAATAAAAATTATATAGATATATATGCATTTTTATTTTTTTTAAAACATGTTTAAACTAATAGGCGTAATTTGAATCATAATAAGTATTATCAGCAAATACATTTCCTGTACGTGGGGTTAACTATTTGCATATAATTACATTACGCATTTTTATTTTTAAAACATATTTAAATTAATAATCGTAATTTGAATAATAATAAGTAAGTAACGTCAGGACGAAGTCAGTGAAACAGTTGGATTGACAAAGAACACGCATATTAAGTTTAGAAATAGTATTTTTAATTGTCAGTCAGTCAGCCATGAGATATTATTTATGTATCGGATGTTGGAGTGCAACGAAACCTGCTACTGCTGCTGCTGCTGGACCACTACCTCGACAACTAAATAGAAGAGGCCGAATACCACGTGCCCTTGAACAAACAATGAAAATAAGGGACATTTGCCTGTTGTGCAACCGAATAAACTATATGGTATCTGACCGAACAATAGTGTGGTAGTGGTGTTGGTTGTGATGGTAATCCTGAGTCTCTAGTTCATCTTCTAACAAACTCAGTCAGTTCGTTATTGTAATAAGTATTTTTTAATATTTTATTTTGTAGTACCTGTAAGTATAATTTTAAAACAATTTAGATATTATAACAAGCGTTTAACTATTGTAATTGATTATTATCATATAGTATATCTAGCTATATGACAAATTTTATCATAATATATCATTTCTGATGATCGAGTTACTATACAGAAGTTCTGTTTAAATCCTTGTGATTGCGACTCTGACTGAGTTGACCTCTCCCTCGCACACCTTTATTCTCTCTATACCTAACATTGTTCACCTTACTGTTTATATATTTAATTATATAAACTAATGTATTTTTTTACCTTTAGTAGATAAGGTTATAACAACAACATTATTTTATTATACAGCAAATATTACCTTTAGAAATGAATAATCTTATAAACATGATCACCATAATAACATATTTTCAAAAATTTCTCTATTTTCAGGGTAGAGGGTACATATTAATACCGCGAAAAAAATCATTAACAAAATTGCTTTCAAATGTTTTATGACTTTCTTCTCCACGTTTCATAATACTTCAAAGTTTATTTATTTATTTATAGAAAACTCAGTAGAAAAGAGTTTTAAAACAAGTAAAACCCTTTAGTGTTGGTTAAGAAAATCCGTTGTCTGAAAAATAAAAATATGAAAATTCATTGAAACTATAGGTAATTAAGTTGATGATTATTTTCATTTTCTGTCTAATCCAACGTTAATATTTTTTGCTGATTTTGCTGGGTAGGCTGAACTCTCTAGCTAATTAAAAAGTACTTATTATTAATGTTTTCTGAAAAATTCATGTTCAAATGTTCTGTGATTAATTGCTTAGTGACTTTCATGGTAATTTTAAAAATGTTCCAAAAAAAAAAAAAACTTTCTGAAGAAGGATGGTATAGGTGAAATTATTGGTTATAATTTTTATGTTATTTCCTTATACTAAATTTTTACAATACTTTATATACAATATTGGGATAAAAATATATACCTAGCAACCCCACGTATTTAAAATAAATATATGTATTTTTTTGAAAATTTGTGTATGCGTCTTTTACTTTCCTTCACTTAGATTATTTGAACGTGACGTAAAATTAATATTTCAGTATATAGGTTAGGTTTACACATGCTGCAAATCTAACCTATATACTGAAATTTTTTATTTTACGTTCACCATTATGATTGCAATTTAACCAACTAATCACAAAAATGGGGCTCCAGTTCCTACAGGTAGGGCTCCATATTGTTCTTGTCATATACGCTGGTGCATGTGACTGGTGGCTCCGTGGGCCCCCTGAGCCCCATACACCTGCGCATGTAACAACAAACACAACCAATTGGGGTACCAATTCCTACATGTAGGACACCGATAGGGCTCCTTGAGCCCCTCTCCCATGCACCCAAATGGGGCCCCAGTTCCTACAGGTAGGGCTCCATATTGTTCTTGTCATATGCGCTGGTGCATGTGACTGGTGGCTCCGTAGGCCCCCCGAGCCCCACCCCCCATACACCTGCGCACGTAACAACAAACACAACCAAATGGGGTACCAATTCCTACATGTAGGACACCAATAGGGCTCCTTGAGCCCCTCTCCCATGCACCCAAATGGGGCCCCCAGTTCCTACAGGTAGGGCTCCATGTTGTTCTTGTCATATACGCTGGTGGTGCATGGCTCCGTGGGCCCCCTGAGCCCCCATACACCTGCATGTAACAACAAACACAACCAAATGGGGTACCAATTCCCACATGTAGGACACCGATAGGGCTCCCTGAGCCCCTCTCCCATGCACCCAAATGGGGCCCCAGTTCCTACAGGTAGGGCTCCATGTTGTTCTTGTCATATACGTTGGTGCATATGACTGGTGGCTCCGTGGGCCCCCTGAGCCCCATACACCTGCACATGTAACAACAAACACAACCAAATGGGGTACCAATTCCCACATGTAGGACACCGATAGGGCTCCCTGAGCCCCTCTCCCATGCACCCAAATGGGGTACCAGTTCCCACAGCAGGATACTGTAAGCGGGGCCCCCCGGCCGGCCTCCTAGAACCCCTTCCTGCAGCCCTCCCTGGAACCATTACACATGGCAACATCGCACAGCCCCTTGACAGATGCGCGCGCGCGCAAACTTCACATCTGTCAACGGTCACACAGTGTTGCCACACCTAACACACACACAATGTTGCCACTTCATACAACGCTCTCATTGGTCCAAATTTCTATGACGTCAGAGCCACGCCCAAATGCTGGGCTGTGATTGGCCATTAATGTGGTAGCCGTATAGTTACACTACTCAAATTCTCATTCTTTTTCTTAAATTACTTTTCACAACGCTGGTTGTGAGGTGCCGCCTCATTTCGTCAGCCGCATCAATTATTTTTTGTCTTAGGACATCCACGTTTTCGATAGGAGTCATCTGGTCGTATACGAGACTTTTCATGTGACCCCACACATAAAAATCCATCGGTGTTAGGTCTGGGCTTCTCGCCGGCCAAGGTATGGGTCCGCCTCTTCCAATCCATTTGTTGGGATAATTGTCATTGAGCCATGCACGAGCACTTCCTCTGTAGTGAGCTGGGCAGCCATCGTGTTGAAAGTACATGTTTTGTCTCAAACCAATAGGTAGGTCTTCCATCAAATTAGGTAAATCGTTCCTCAAAAAATTGTCGTATTCCTCGCCATTCAAATTATGTGGCAGGAAGAATGGCCCAACCAAATAATTTGAAATTATACCCATCCACACATTTAAGCTGAATCTTGTTTGTGATCCTTTCGTTCTTTTTTTGTTTGGGTTGCCTTCCTCTTTAGAAGCCCAATAGTGGTCATTGTGGTAGTTTGTAAGACCGTCCTTGTCGAATTTCGACTCGTCAGTCCATAGTATTTTCTTAAAAAAAGATGCATCTTCGACATCGGTATTGAGCATAAATCTGCAGAATTCTAATCGTCGCAACGGATCCCCTTCTTCAATGACTTGCACGGGCGTATAGTGGTAAGGGTGTTGCCCAACAGTATGCATTACAAACCATACCT
Source organism: Pachyrhynchus sulphureomaculatus (assembly GCA_019049505.1). Taxonomy (NCBI): domain Eukaryota; kingdom Metazoa; phylum Arthropoda; class Insecta; order Coleoptera; family Curculionidae; genus Pachyrhynchus; species Pachyrhynchus sulphureomaculatus. The sequence continues at coordinate 25,875 of JAHKBH010003346.1, forward strand.
TCCACTGCGAAATACCAAGCTGTTGTGCGACAACATTTGTAGATGTGGTTGGGTCCACCTCAAAGAGACGTCGTATTTCGTTTTCTTCGTCTTCGTCAAAGATACGTGGTCGTCCCATGTCAGTCCGCCGTCTTTGTACGGAACCAGTTTCTCGTAGTCTTCGATAAGTTCCATCAAATACGCTAACATCAGGTACACGACGAGTAGGATATTGCAGTATGTATTCATCACCTGCACACGACGATACTCCTTCGCAAAATCCGTAACACATTAGGATGTCAGCATATTCCTCGTTGGTATACGTTGCCATATTCACAAGCAGAGATCAAAATCCAGTTACGAGCCAATTCACACAGTCAGAAGATGAAACTCAGATATTTTTGAAAAGCACGGTATAGCACATCTACCACGGACGAATCGCATGAGCAGACTAAAAATCATTCAATAATGTTTAGTGAACAGAAAATGTCACTCGCACAGAGAGTACCCCGACCGGAAAAAAAATGCTTACCCAACCCTTTTTATTGTTTGAAGGTGCAGGTAGTAAACCGGTAATTGGTAGTATCTAAATTCTATTATTATGTTACTCTACATTTGGGCCTATTGAAATCTCATTTTCTTTAAATTTTCAATAGATCCAGTAGATATTATACCGTTTTAGATAGCTAAAAAGACGTAAAAGTTTTTAAAATAATTTGCAGAATAACTTCCATACATTTTTTTTTTCTCTTTATTGATTTAAAGTAGGAAACACTTGGTAAAAATTCGTAATTTAGAAACATTAACAAGCCACCATTTGAAACTGTTAGTAACTAGTTCAAATTTTTTTGATGATTATTGATACTTGACATACAGACTAACTAAAAATAACCAAAAAATCGGAGTCGAGAACCTCTAATAAAAAAAAAATCAATATAAAAGCAAAAAAAAACATGTTTTTTTTTAGAAAATCTTTAAACTTCAATATCTCGAAAACGTTAAGTTTAGGACATCATGTCATAGAGTCAAATCGGTCAGAAACGACCTAAACTATAACGTCCTTAATTATCTAGGACGACTTTCCCTGTAACCCTGTATATATATATATATATATATATATATATATATATATATATATATATATATATATATATATATATATATATATATACCCACATACATATATATATATATACATATATATTATATATATATATATATATATATATATATATATATATATATATATATACATATATATATATATACATATATATATATATACATATATATATATATATATACATATATATATATATATATATATATATATATATATATATATATATATATATATATATACATATATATATACATATATATATACATATATATATATACATATATATATATATATATATATATATATATATATATATATATATATATATATATATATATATATACATATATATACATATATATATATACATATATATATATATATATATATATATATATATATATATATATATATATATATATATATATATATATATATATATATACATGTATATATATATATATATATATATATATATATATATATATATATATATATATATATGTATATATATATATATATATATATATATATATATATATATATACAATATATATATATATATATTATATATATATATATATATATATATATATATATATATATATATAAGTAGTATAACAAACGCGCTTCTGTGACCGTTGTCGTAACGACAAACTTTTCAGTCCGTTACGTTATTTTTGCTTCGAATTCAGGCAAACTTCGTGAAATGGTGTATTTGGCCTGGCATTTTAACGTAATGCGTTTACCGTCCGCATAAGTGTTGAAATTGTTGCTTCGGATGGCTATCTACCCCTGGGGTAGTTGAATATCACCCCTTGCGATGAATCGAAAAGGTCCTTATAT
>JAHKBH010003348.1:0-21861 GCA_019049505.1 Pachyrhynchus sulphureomaculatus
CTCATTAGAGATATAGTCAAAAAAAGGGTAAAAATCTCTATTCTTAATCGTCATCATCATCACAAGCTCACGACATCCACTGCTGGATAAAGGCCTCCACTATATGTCTACACAGACGCCTGTTTTGTGCCTCCAACTGCTAGTTTTTACCAGTTATCTTGATTATATTATCCACTCTTCTTTTGGGTGGACGGCCAGGTGGGCATTTTAGAGTTCTGGGGCGCCATTCCAGAATTTTCGTGATCCACCTGTTGCCACTTGCCCCGCCCAGTTTCATTTTAACGCTGCTATGATCTGAAATATATCAGCGACCTTAGTTCTTTGTCTTATTTCGCTGTTTCTAACTCTCACGGAGTGAGATACCTAGCGGACGTCTCTCCATGGCGCGTTGTGTTACTCGGAGATTTTCGGCAGACTTTTCAGTAACTCTTGTTGTTTCCATGCCGTAGGTTAAAACTGGAAGGATACATTGGTAGAATATCTTCCTTCTGAAAGCTGTTCATCCAAATGAGATACGTCTCTCAACTTCGGTGGTTTCATTTCTTTTCCCTACAGTTATTTTGTGTCCTAAGTAAACCTATCCTTAATATAAAGGCTATAATTTCGGTAGGGATCCTTAATATAAAGGCTATAATTTCGGTAGGGATCTTATAAAAAGCCAAATAATTCTTATTAAAGTATTATATAATAGGTCTTTCTATTCAGTATATAAAGAACTTAAAAAAGAATGCATTAAATAGAGTAAATATCTGAAAATTTGAAATTAATAATAAAATAATAATTCTTTCTTAAAAGCAATAAAACAGATTGTGATTTATAAATTCGTGTTTTTAGGTGTTTATTTTACCATCTTGTATCGTTTAAGTATGTCGTTGTTCTCGCCTCCTCGTCAATATCATACAACCTCTTGTAAACATTTTTTCTTCCACAACACTGGGCTTTAAATGTTTTCATGTACTTACTTTTGCTGTCAATATTGCTATTACAAACTTTTTGTAGTTTCGTTACCCTGGTAAAAGCAGCTCTGAAGGTCCTCTCCATTTTTTGTTATCATTACGGCGCCGTCAATGTTATTCTATTTTCTCCGATATAAGTAGTAGGGACTGGGGGCTTAAGCCTCACCCCCCCACCACTTTTCTGATTGGTCGACCTTGACCCAAGCCACGCCTCCTAAGCCACACCTCCTTGTCTGGGCTCAGTGTCGCTGCAAATTTCGTGCAGTTCATTTCGATCCTAAAACATTAGCATTGATCGTCCCCACTTCCTAATCGCGCGCATGAGCCCTCCCACTTAACTCTGATTGGTCGGGGCTACTTTTGGTCCCGCATACTTTAATGCTTCAGCTCCCCACCCCTTTTCTGATTGGTCAGACTTGGCTCCGCATACTACCTCTCACCACTTTCTTCTCATCACCCCTTCCACACAGCTTACAGTAACATACAACTACTTAAGAGCAAGCGCCTCATTTGCAAGCCAAGTTGCAAGAAGCAAGGTGTCCAGTACTTATCAAGATTTTCATGGCATCTTTGATTTTCGATACCATTATTGATCACGTAGGTGAGGTTATTTGTCGTCTACAAAGTACTTCAACATCTGTGTGGGAGTTGAAAGAAGGGGATCTCAAATTTCTACCCCTTAGTTATATAAAAGAATATATCAGCTCAATTGAATTGCAGAAAGTTTGGAGCAAGTTGCCAGAACGATATCGAAGAGATAAGGAACTACAGTTAAATTTACCGTGTTACAAGCATTATAATCAACCAGGCGTAAGTGCACACCTCGATGGGCCGCCACCATCAATAAGAAAATGCTGTGGCAACGTAACAAAAAGCGAAATCAGGAAAGTGAATAAGAAGGTTTGCAATATTTCATACTCTGACGATTCTATTAAAGTATTGCAAACTGAAGAGAGAGTAGAAGTTTAAGTGATGGAAGAATTAGTGAGAGAAATGTGTGAGGAATTTATAATGTCGGAGGCATGTTCGGAGTATTATGCGAAGGATGGTCAGGAGACTGAAGCGCAGAGTATTACGATATTCCTGGAGTATATGGAGCATGCATTTAAATGTAAATTAGCAGCTCAAGCATGTCGTGACTTTCTTAGTAGTAAAAATGAAGATAAACTTATTAAGGAATTTCTTGAGTTAGGGCTAATTGAACATGTATTAACATTAATGGAATACAATAAATGATTACTGTAAAATAATAATTTGTAATAAACACACTTTTTAATTTTATTATAGTTTTATTTTTTACAATACATCTTTTTTTAAAATCCAAGAATTGTGAGATTTATCAAATCCTAGCCATTTAACAAAAACTTTATTTCCTTTTTTTCTTATAACTTTTTCCACCAAATACGCGTCCGGATGTTTCACTTTTTGCAATTCCTCTTCATAAAAGCTACCTTCAATATTTTCATTATTGGCATCTTTTAAAAGATAAGTAGTAGGGTTTGTGAGTTGTATTTTTCTAATTTGAAATATTTCAGTTGACCAGTTGGGAGTATATCCCTTGTCAAATGCCTCTCTTCGCTTCGAAATTCTCACAAAATCGTTTACTTTAAACTTGACATGCTTTACATCGAAAATTTTCTGGAAAGTAAAAGAATTTAATAGTACGTGTTCTTCATTTTTCCGGTTAATATTAATAGGTTTGTATCCCGTAGTTCTATGAACAGTATTATTGTATTTTTCCACAATACTTGGCAAAATATTTAACCATTTATAGTTTCCTTGATTACTGAAATACTTCCACATTATATTTTTTAAAGTACGATTAACACGTTCCACTATACTTGCTTTTAAATTAGAAAAACTACTGTAGTGATTTATTTTATAATCACGCATTAGTTTTTCAAATTCTTTGTTGTAAAATTCTTTTCCCAGATCTGTTTGCAAATTAACAGGTTTTGTAGTTTTATCTAAAATTTTTTTCATTGCTGATGTTACTTCTTTTCCGCTTTTATTTTTAAGAGGTTCAGCCCAAACATATTTTGTAAAAGCATTTATTACTACTAAAATATATCTGTTCGATTTATTAAATTTAGCATAAGGCTGCATTTCGACTAAATCAGCTTGCCATAAGTCATTTAAACCTTTTACTATCGTTCTACGTCTCCGATAATTTTTTCTAGCTGGTTTATGTAATTCTTTAACAATGGTTTCTTTAATATTTTCCTTCATAATGGCATTTTCTTACTAGTGATTTTTTATAGAAGATCTTCCTTAAATAATGTTTACTTGACCACTTTATCCGCTTTATCTTTAATATCATTAATAGATGTGATTGCTTTGTTAATTTTATCATCAATTTCTTGTATTTTATTTTTTTGTTCATTACATTTCACGTTAATTTCAGTTTCCATGACAGCCTTATTTATAAAAATTTCTTTCTTCAATTCCTTTATTGCAGAATTAAATTCTTCTCGCACCTCAATAACTTTGTTTATAGATTCAGCACTTGTGTTTCGAACAAAAGCTTCTATTTCTTTTTTCTGTTTTTCAAACTGTTCTTTCAAGGTTTTTAATCCAGTTGTGGTTCTTATAACGTTTACTCGGGATTCATCATAAATTGTTTTAAACGATTCTATTTCTTCCTTATTATCTTTAATACTAGTTTCACCTAACTTAATTTTATCTGTTAGTTTGTTATCAAGATCTACCACCATAGTTTTAATAATTTCAAACGATTTATTAAGTTCCGTGAGTAATCTTTCCTCTATAATTTCAAAATTTTGTAACTTTGTTGTTATCTCGTCAATTTTCTCTTTATTTTTGGCTATTTTATTCAACGTGTCTTCTTTCTCACGCTCTTTCACTATAGTTTGTACTCTTTCACTTAAAGACTTTATCTCTGATAACAATTTGGGATCTACATTAGTTTGGTTTTTTAATTCTAGATTGTGTAGTTGTGTAAGAACCTCTTCAATTTTATTACTATTTCTTGTGATATTATTTGAACTATCCTCTAAAGTTTTTATTCTTTCTGTTAATGCAACTATGTCTTTAGAGACCACAACATCGGCTTTATTAGAAGCTTCCATAACTTTTTCTTCCAACTCTACAACTTTTGCATTGTGATTTTTGTTAACTAAAGCCTGTAATTTCACAGATCTATCGATATTATTGATATTTTTATTCATATCATCATGAACTTTTCCAAAATTTTTCACTTCTAAAGCCACTCTGTCATTAAGAATATTTGTAAAATTTTGAAACTTTGACACAAGCTCCTTTGAAATATCATCTTTCACTTTATCAATTGTTGATTGATTGCTGATCTTAATTATTGTTTTAATTTCTGATATTTCATTTTTCATATCTGCTCCTAACATATTCAAATTATCCCCATGTTTGAAAATTTTGTCATCATATTCGGGGATAGTTTTATCTTCAAATATCTTTATCTTTTTCTTAGTGTTTTCAACATCATCAATGTTTTCGTTAAGTCTTTTATTTAAATTGTTAATATCGTCTTTCAAATTAGATTCAAAGTTTTCAATTATTTTGTTTTCAACATATTTCTGATCTCCTTTAAATTTGTTCAAAATTCTGTGTTCAATATTTGAAAATATTGTATTTTCCAATGTAGACGTATCTACTTGATAACGTTTAGAAATATGTTGACCAAACTTGTCAATAGTCATCTTAATATTGTAATAAAATCTGCGTTGTGTCCTTTTATATTATAATTTTAGCTTCTTTAAGCTCTTCAATTATAGAAATAATTTCATTGTCATGTCCAGTATGACCTGCAGAGGTGGATGCAAATAATAAACGAAGCCTATTAACTAACTCATTTACATCATCCCAATACACATAGTCGGTATTATCTTTATTTGTTTTTAAAGTTAAACTACCCCCTTTTGTGGTTGGTTTACTAGCTCTAGTTTGTCTCAAACTCTGTACTCCTCTGATCAAATTCTCCATAGCATTAATAGTTTTGGTTTTAGTGATGCCATTCTTTTGCAAATATGGTCCTATTATTGTAATGTACTTGTGTGATGCATTTCCTTGAACCTGTTCGTTGGGATCGTGGTTCCTACGATATGCGTTAGTTCTTTTTAAAATATCCATATAATTTTCAAGATCGTCTTTTTTATAGCCAACAGGTTCTTTTTTAAATAACAACTCATATAAACCAGGTGTACCAGGATAACTTACACCAGAAACTTTTATTTGTTTACCAATAATTTCAACAGGCTGTTGTGTTAATCCTAAATAAAATTTTTCTGTTTCATAATCGTGAACTATTCCATATTGATGATCAAATTTATGCTCAACATCCTTAACACCCTCATCGATATACTGGCGAGGTATTTTATCAAATTGCTCCAACCAATTTTTATATGCTTCTGAATCTGTATAGGCTCTTACTACATTTCTGGTTTGTTCCAAAATATCAGAAAGGTTTTGAGTTGTAGAATCGGAAGATTTTGAAGAACTTGTTGTTTCCCCTATAACGGTGGTTTGTAAAAAAGGTGGTATTTGGCTCATATTAAAAAATGATGGTGTTTCATATGGAAGATTTGGTGTTTTGCCTGTCCTTCCTTTTGGAGTTGATATATTTGCAAAAATATCCTTCCCTGGGGATGATATATCAGCAAATAAGTTTTTTCGCGGTGTTGAACTTTCATGAATTTTTTTAATTGGAGTATATTGCTCTTCTTTAATGTATGGTGCTTCAAATTTACCCAATGTTGAAACTAGTTCTTGTAAGGGCTGTGTGATTGGTTTATAAGTTTCCTCCAATTTAGACTGAGCCTCAAATTCCGCATTTTTCAAACTTTGGATTTTTTGTTTAACAGCTTTTCTTGACTTAACAAGTTCTCTTGCCAATCGTTCATCCATGATTGTTATATAAACACGATTTTTCTGCTTTTATAAGTAAATAAATGAATCGAATCCTTTCCTATACCGCCCTGAATTAATATTTGAATCTTTGTCAATCACTAAAAATCCAAATTTGTCTTTCCAACATAGTAAACATAAATCTTTAAACTGATTAAATGTCATATCAACATTAACATGATCGTCATAAATATGTCTTAAGTTCGTATTATCTTGCTGAAACATTACAATTAAATTTGCATTATCACGAATCAATTGTTTTGGAATAGAAGAATATGTTTGGCATAAATAAAAACAATCAGTGTTTTTGTGTCTTCCGAAGCAGAAATAATCCTTCATTATATTCTGATTGCAACACACAATATCATCAAATATTATTATAGAATTTTTCTGTATTTCTTGCGGTGTAATTATATTTTCTTCTTTATCAGATTCATAAAAACCAATTTCTTTCAAAGGTTTAAAAAGTGCCCTTAAATATTCATATTTAGGTTGATATAAAGACTTTGAATAAATATATAAATTTTCAAATCGTAACCCATTTGGATCCTCAATTAAACTGATTATTACATTGGTCTTGCCACAGCCTGATGGACAACAATTAAACCTCTTTTGCTATTTCCTTCAAATAATTTCCCATGTTTTCTAAAGTTGTTTACCGAAGTGTCATGGTCTCTAATTTTTAAAGAATATGGTTGCTTCTCAATTTTCATGCCGTATGAGAGTATTTAAGTTGAGTTCTGACGTTAAACTAATCAGTTTGTCTTATGATTTCAATTATATAATGGCAAACAAAAGATCTATTTACAAAAAAAAGAACAAAAGGGGAAGTGGTATAATAAACACCTTAATAAATAAGTTACCATTCGAATTACATTTACCAGGTTACAATTTTTGTGGCCCGGGGACAAAACTGGAAAAACGACTAGCACGGGGTGATAAAGGTATAAATTTATTAGATGAAGCGTGTAAAGAACATGATATTGCATACTCAAAATCGAAGGATATAAAAGAAAGACACGCTGCTGATAAGTTATTAGGTGTGAAGGCGTCATCGAGGTTAAAAGCGAGCGATTCCAGTTTTGGTGAAAAAACAGCTGCTCTTGCAATTAGTGGCGCAATGACTGTTAAAAGAAAGTTAGGTATGGGTCTAAGAAAAAGTAGAAGAAAGAGATCACGAAGAGCTCGTATGGGGCGAGGCGTTTCATTATCTCAAGCTATTTCAAAAGCTAGAAAAGCTCTTAAAGGAAAACGATTTAAAAGTTTACACCAAAGTATAAACACAGCACTAAATGCTATTAACAAAAGTGGTAAAATATTACCTCCAAAAAATAGAGTAATACCGATTCCAAAGACAGGCGGTTTTCTCCCACTTATACCACTATTTGCAGGATTATCGGCACTAGGGGCTCTAGGTGGGGGTGCAGCGGGAATAGCTAAAGCTGTAAACGATGCGAAAGCTGCTAAACAAAAGCTTGAAGAAGATAAAAGACATAATCAAGCAATGGAATCTATTGCAGTTGGGAAAAAAGGTAGCGGGCTTCATTTAAAGCCATATAGAACAGGTTGTGGATTATATTTAAAGCCATATTCAAAAAACTGTTAAAGTCTATACCTCGTAAATCTCTTACAAATTACGATTTAATTAAGTATGTTAAACTATTGGAAATTAAGAATTTTCGAGGAATATTTATGAGGGATAAACTACCAAAGAAAATTAAACGTATTGAAAGTGCTATTGTAAATCTAGACGACGATCAAGGTAAAGGAACGCATTGGACTGCTTACATCAAAAAAGGAAAAAATATAATTTATTTTGATAGTTATGGTAATTTACGACCCCCATTCGAGTTAATTTCATATTTTAACAGCGACGGGAATCAAAATATGGTAAAATATAATTACAAAAATTTTCAAAATTATAAGAGATCTAATTGTGGGCAATTATGTTTAAAATTTCTTTATAATAATTCGTAAAAGTTATTTAGATTCATTCTCTTCGACCACTTCACATTAACATGTCATATAGTTTTGTTATTAGTGGTAATTCATCTGTTTTAACAACAGACTTTAATCCGCCAATATACCTAGAAGAAAAATTCAGAGTATGTTGTTGGACTTGTAAATTTTGAAACATTTAATGCTATCCCTAATATTGATGAAGGTCATAATTTAATGATTCATGATGAAGATAGTGCAACTGTTATACCGACTGGTAGTTATGAATTAGCAGATATAAATAAATATTTACAAGATCAATATCTTAAGGAAGGTTTTGCTTTTCATGTTTATGCGAACAATAATACCTTAAAGACGCATATAAAAAGTGAAAAACCAATAGTTTTCCGTGATGGCACTATTGGTAAATTATTAGGATTCAAAAATCAAATATTAGCGCCTTTGAAAGAACATATATCTGACTATCCTGCAGAAATTATTAAAATAAATTCGATAAATATTGATTGTAGTATTGCTGAAGGGTCATATTTAAATGGAAATCCTGTTCATATAATACATCAATTCTTTCCTAGTGTGGCACCTGGATTCAAAATAATTGAGTCACCACAAAACGTCATTTATTTTCCTGTCACTGTAAAGGTGATTGATAAAATAACCATTAAAATACTGGATCAAGATGATGATGTGGTCAATTTGAGAGGAGAAACCGTTACGTTAAGACTACACTTGAAAAAAGTAGATGAACGATGGTAATTTTGTATAATAGAAATTTACCATATCTTAATTTCACACAGAAATTAACCAAGAAAAACATTAATAAGAAGGGAAACAAACGCTTTTTGTTTAGTAAGAAAGCAAACTCACAAAGGTTAACATCATCTAATCGTCAATTCCTCCTAAGTTTAGGATTTAAACTGAGATAAAATGGAATATTTAAATGTTAAAGAAAATATTCTTATGGATGAATCTATTTTGAGTTGGGAAGCCCTTTCTTTTGATCCTTTTAATCCTGCAAAACTTGATAATAATGATGAAATCAGGATTGCTTTACAACAAACAGGAAAATATCCTTTACCATGCAAAAGTGAGCTATACTTAGAACTACAAGTTACTAAGGAGGATGGAACGACTCCGCTAGCAAACACTACATTAATAAATAATGCGCCTGCATTTTTATTTAAAGAGCTGAGATATGTTTTAAATGGTGTTACTATTGATTCTGTTCGAGATATTGGTATAACTTCAACACTGAAAGGTTATATCTCTTATAATCAGAATGAAAGTGCAAAATTAGAAAATGCTGGATGGTATCCCAAAGCAAAGTCTGGAGATAAAATTATGACTGATGATAAAGGAAATGTTTCTTTATGTGTCCCATTAAGAATGTACTCAGGATTTTTTGAAGATTATAATAAAATAATTTTAAATTCACAACAAGAATTAATTCTAATTAGAAGTAATGATGATACTAATGCTCTAGTATCTACAACTGATGAAAAACCTAAAATTAAAATAACGAAACTCTGCTGGCGGGTTCCCCATCTTACGGTAGCCATCCCTCAGGAACTAGCACTTACTAAACTTGTTGATAAGAATAATGACATTCTTATTACTTTTCGTAGCTGGGAATTAGTGGAGTACCCAGAGTTATTAGAAACTACAAGACATAACTGGCCTGTAAAAACTTCCACAAAAGTTGAAACACCTCGTCATGTTTTAATGGCTTTTCAAAACAATAGGCGCGGTAACTTAAAAGCAGATATGAGTAAATTTGATCATTGTGAGCTAAGAAATATAAACGTGTTTTTAAATTCAGAAAGATATCCTTACAATGATCTTCAGCTTGATTTTAAAACTAATAAATTTGCTACATTATATGAAATGTTTTCTGATTTCCGCCAAATATATTATAATTTACCAATAGAGCCAATATTTAATCCAGTCGAATTTAAGACTAATGCCCCTATTGTCTATATTAACTGCTCACACCAAAGGGATTTACTCCAAACTGGTCCGGTAACGATGAGGATTGAATTCGAAACAAAAGAGAAAATTCAAGCCAAAACAGCAGCATATTGTCTCATAATCCATGATAAAATTTTTAGTTATAATCCATTGACGAAAATAGTAAAACAACTTTGAAACCAACCCCCACTCTTTCTGATGTTCATAATATATAAAGATCCACGAAGAAAATATCATTTATGTTTATGTGTTCAGTATAACAAGATCACATATGTTAATTCTGGAAGTATGGTAAACAACTTACAGTTTTATCAACAGTTGGAAAGTTTTGTTAAAAAATTAGAAGAGCTTAAAAGAATAATAGAAGATTATTCCAAGAAAACTATTTTATTCAAGAAATTTAACGATTTAAAAATTAACTAGGACCTTCATAACCATGAATAATAGACTTATTATTGATGTACAAGGCTTCAAAGATGAAAAGAACAAATTTATCCCCAAAGAATTAGCTGCTTTTGATGGTTATAGAATTAGTCATTTTGTGTTCAAACAACCTTTTGCTTTCAATTTACTTTCTCCCGAATCAAATAAACAGGCAACTTGGTTAATGAAATATCATCATTGTATTTACTGGAATCAAGGATATACCCCTCTACATTATTTTGCCGATATTGTGTTAAGAAACTTACTGAAGATGCTCTTTATGTCTACGTTAAAGGAACAGAAAAAGCAGAATATATTAAAAAATATTCTTCCAAGCCAGTAATTGAATTAGATGATCAACCTGCTTTGCAAGCATCAACACCAAAATGTGCATTTCACACGAAGTCGCCATGCATATGTGCTTTAACAAATGTATTTTTTATGTATGATAATTTTTTTATGAATAATTAAATTTTCTTATATATTTATATTGGTTTTATTTCTAAAATATAGTTTTACAGTTAAAATAAGTTCGCTATTAAATAAAATAATGATTTTTACATTTTATGTATGGTAATTGTAAAATAAAACACATACATACATTGTCAATTATTTTATTATTTGTTAATGTTGTTACAACTTATCTAAATTTATTATAAAAGAAATTCTACAACAATGTTTTTTTTATACATATCTTGTAATACGGGAGTTAAAATTATTTCACACAATGCAATTCTTCTTTTGAAATGTTGTTGATTTATAAAGTCATGTGGCAGCATTCTGGATTTTCGGTAGGCAAACGTCCAAACATGCATCGTGTGAAGTTGATTTTTCGTTTCATCAAAAGTTACTTTTTTCATAGAAATTTCTCTCCCTTAAGTTTTGTTCCAGTTTTTCGGGATAAAGCAATAGGAGCTCTAACATAGTGCACACGTTCTCACTATTTGGGTTGTCCTTTGGTGAAAGAGTGCTATATATTTTCTCTAAACAATCTGCTTGGCAGAATAATGTGTTTTTAAAAATATAGAAGTAGTTCTTAAACTTTTGCTTTTGTAAAATAATTAACCTGTAGTCAATCAGAGGAATTTGTTCCCATAACCTGCAAACTGTTTCATTTCCCAAATACACCAATCCTCCATCTGTCATTATCTTCAAAATGGGTAGCTGAGCAAAGTTTTCAAAATGTAGTGTCATATTTTTCAAGTATATAGATTCTTGAGGCAGGTTTGCTGAGACCATGTAGTTTACAATAATCCCTGATACTGTAGGAAGTCTCGCCAGTCCTCCCAGCTTAACACCACAGATTGATTTTTCTTTCCACACAATTCTATGCAGGGCTCAAAATCATTTTCGACACATAAACCAATTTTTACAAATTTGGAGTTTGATTTATTTAAAGGATATTCTGTAGAATTTATAACTATTCGACTTATTACTGCAGGTGTTGTCTGCTTAAACACATTGGCGATGTTTTTGTTATTCATCTTGATGAAAAACTAACTAAACCTTCGCCTAAACGGCAACTTATATATTCCCTATCTGTTAAGAGCTATGGAGGGGAGGGGTGGGGATGTGAAAACAAAGACATGAAAAATATTTATTTAGAGTTTTTTTAATAAATGTTTTTGTAATAAATTACAAATGTTATAAAAATGGTGATAATGGACAACAATCCAAGTAGTGCTATAAATATATATAAAGTAGTACAGTTACACTCTAACTTATGCACAAACTGTATCCAATTTGAAAATTTTGCTGGTTGTTTATCAAACACATAATTTATTTTTAGGTAGTTAATGCCACATATATCATCCTTAGTAACATTATATGTATACATAAATTTATTACCAGAAATGTAAACCATTCTCATCGGTTTGTAGCAATCAGTGTCATTCTGAATCTTACTAATGCAAATTTCAGCTCTAATTGAATTAGGCATATGATTAACATATATTGTATTTCCAACCAAGGAGAACAGCACTATTAACAAAGAGGAGCTCATTGTTCTAACTAAATGCTAATGTTTCATATTACATATTATATAGGGATTAGTCATCAGTGTCTGTGCGCCGCTTTTTGGCTACATGCTCAAAAGTAGAATTAGATTGTAAACTTGTTAAATATTCCAACATTTCATCCATGTCGACAATATCCCGATGCCCCCATGCAAAAGTTTTTGTGGTATGTGGAAGAGAATATCTTTTATCATCGTGGCTCGTCAAGGCTAGTTTATTTATTAAATTTGTATAAATATTGTGCATACTTGACTTAAACACATACATTGTGCAGAAAACCTTCTTATCTTTTTCTACAACATCTTTATAATCTGATAAATTTAACTGCTTTCTTACACATACTTTACGGATGCCTTTCGCTTTTTTGTCTAAACTATCTTTTGATTTTACACAATAAGCTTTAGCACCAGTGCCATAAAAACTTTCTATAGGAACTCCTTTATATTCATCTTTAAATTTACCAACTACCGATAAAGATATGGGCATATCATGAATATTTGGATCGGGAAAGTTAGAGGTGTCAAATTTTTCCAGATTTTGCTTCATGTCTTCATAAAAATTTTCGGTCTCAATTTCTAATATCAACGAGTCAGTATCCGTGTACAATAAACTTACATTATCTCCATACTTTAATTTCAAATATCCGTAATAAAATTCATACATTACAGTTTTTTTGCAATATCCAAGATACTCATTCCAACATAAATGGGTTTATTATATTCTATGCATACCTTTTGAAGTTGAATTGCTACTAAATTTTCAGAAAAAATCTTTAAATCTTTAAACTGTGGCTTTGCAATTAATTTTTCAGCACACATCTTAGTACCTTCTCTCTCCCATTGCGATACTAGCTTAATATCTACGCGGGTATCGACATTCTCCATAGTTTTCCCAAAAACGCTGTTATTTGCTGATTTGTATGAATTTTTTTCAAACTTATTTTTTGAAGCATTTCTTAAATTAGTGTTTAAGTCAATGTATTTAGCTAGCCAGGGAGATTGGGTAAATTTAATTCCTCGATGTATTTTTAAAAGTTTAAGTCCGAATTTTAAACATTGTTTTAAGGAGCGATAATGAATAATATAGTTACTCTTATTATTTAAATTTGGAATTAATTTAGAGTATTTTGAAATTGGTGGTGTAAACTGTTCGGGACAGAACGGAAAGTCGTTATGATTGTCATGTAAATAATGAGGATATTCTAAGTCAACTTCAAAAACATACCCGATAGATGATGTATCTGAAAGTTCTAAAATATTAATTGCTTTAATTTCATCCTCAGAAAGCCAAACAAAATTCTTTTCTGGTAAGAACTGCTTCATTGCAAAACCATACAAGTTTGTTGCATCTAAATATGCAATATATTTTGTTGCCCTTTTTGGATCAAAATTATCAAGAAAAGGATTATTGGCTTCAGATTTGCGAGATGTGCAAGTACTAACTCCACCACGAACTCCTTTTTTGAAGAAATGAAGCATATCAGGATCTGTCAACAAGTCTAGTTCTACTTTTGTAAATTTCATCATGGCGTCCCAACACATAGAAGGGCTAGTAACATAATTGGCCGGATCTAGTTTATAAGTTTTATAACAAGTATTTCTATAGTTTTCGAATATATCAGCTAAAAGTAAAACATCGGACTTTAAATAAATATCAGAATATTCACCTAACGTTGAACAATTAAATACTGCCCAAACCTCTTGAGCTCTTTGATAATCTTCAGCAGAAATATTCTCGTCAATTAAATTATTATAAAACTTATCAATAGACGGCAAACATTTGTCACCTAATTTGTCAAGAGAATCAACGTAAGAATATGGAAATACTCCTTTTTGTCTGATATAGTAAAATTGTCTTTCGTCTGAAAAATGTTTCTTTATTTCAAGACACTGAGCGTCTTCTAGAGTATTTGACAACGATTCTAGAGATTCTGGTAGAAATTGAAAGGAATCTATGAACCGTAAATTTAATTTAACACTTTCCTTTTTTTTGTTTTGGCTGTCATATTTACCTACAATAATTTGTTTATTAAATGAAATATATTTTTCTTTGTTTTGAGCAATAACACTAATATTTTCTTTGTTGTTACACAGCGATTTTATAAATAAATGTGAATCGTAATTTTTTAAATTATGAAGAATTATTGGAATGTAATTTGGAATTTTGAAATGTAAATTGCAAATAGAATGAGCTGCTCCACGATAATTTCCAGTTATATGACAATGATCCATACATTTTACAAAGTTTCCCGCTGAAAATGGTTTTTCGCATAAATAGCAGACAATTGCATTATGATATTCATCCTGCTGCGAAGGGTTTAATTTATTCATCGGCTTTTGATTTTTTAAATAATTATTATAAAGGTTTTTTACATCTTGTTCAATAAATTCAATAAACTTTTTTGCACAATCGGTCCCGCGATAAAGTTTCAACGATACAAGATTTTCATCAAATGAAGATTTAATGTAGTAAGCGAATGAATATGGTATATGTTCAGCAGTTTTAATGGTATATGATGCTGAATTATTAAGTGCTGATTGTTTATTTTCAATATTTTTTAAGTAGCACTCAAAATCGGCATAAATTACGAAAGGACATTTATATTGCTTTTGAATATTTTCAAATTTTAAAACGTTTGCTTGGATCTGATTTCCAAACTTATCTAAAGTCATATTATCTGAAGGAAATTCTATTCGAACAAAATTGCAATCATGTTCTAAGTGTCTTTTTAGTTTTTTTTCTGTACCAAAATATTGCAAGCATCCGTCGCATAAATGTTTTTTTATTTTCTTTTTTGATAATTGCTTAAATAACAATTTAGATAAATCTTTTATCCAACAATAATGGCTATTACCATCGTGAGAAATAATTATAAGTAGATTTATGTGTAAATCTTTTTTGTTAATGTTGTAGTGTAAAGGCCCAACAATTTCATATGTATATGCACCATCTCTAAAAAATTTTTCAATTCCATAAACGTTTATGGACAAATTATTATTCCTTTCAAATGTGCTAATTTGCTTTAATTCGACCGGAAAATGTATACCTGTGAAATCGAAGATAGTTCGGAAGTCCGGATAAGAGGAGGTTTTTCTAGGGTTCCCTATGGGCTTACATACGGCCGAAACAGCAGCCCATGCGAAACAGCAGTCATCTTCATTCATGACGTTGACTAAGCTGCCCCGAAACTCTGGAATTGGAATGTAGGAAGCTGCACATAAGGGATTGTGCTTGTTGATATTCACTTCCAAATGTAGAATTTGTTGTAATATCCAACCTAAAAGAAAAAATAAATATTTAGTATTAAAAATGTAACACTTTCCCTACTTGAAATAAAACATTAACGATAAAATAGAAATACCCAATTTACCTGAGTCGCGTTCCGGTAGTTCATCAGCTTTGGTCGACAACGTCTTGAATAAATCGTCATACAATTCGTCTAAATTAGTCGTCTCAGTCACGATATGGAAGGGAGTGTTGAATGATTTTACTGCTGTAGACTTTAAAGTGGGAGAGTAGTAGACGCCAAATAGTTCTACATTGACCTTAGTGGATGTATGCTCCTGTTGTGTCTGCCGAATCAACGATATAAATTTTCTATAAACTTCTTGTTGAAATTTCTTAATGTCGACGTAGAAATTCGGAGAATAAACTTTGTATGCGGCGATTCGGCACTTGAAAGCGCTCCTAATAAGGTCAATTCCATCCCCATACTTAATACTGCTGTTGCTTTTGTGGTTGTTGGTTCTCAGATGAAATTTCCAATTATTAAGGTCGACTGCGACATTACAGTCTTTACACTTCCGTTTCGCATTAATCTCGCCAAACTGAGCATCAACTGAAACAATAAGCTTTCATTAAAATATATATATTTTTTTATTATTTACCGAATTATTTAAGAATGTATTTAGAGGGATACTTACTATCAATTAAATGCTCATCTAGGTTTAAAGATGTGTCTGTGCTCAAACATATTTCCTTGAGGTGTCTTACGGCATGCTGTCTCAGTTTAAATTCTTTGAGGCATAGTGTGCATAGGAAAGCCATTTTAAACTGAATATGAAACACTTTTGCGTATTTTTAAATAAGAAAACTTATCCCCCCTCCCCGCAAAAGTTAATACTTTTTTAAATTTTGACCAAAGCAGGGGCTAAAAAATATATTTCCTAAATTTAGAAGAAGTTCCCCCTGCCTTTTTATTACATTTTTCACATCCCTTAGACTTGAATTACATAAATTATTGCACACATTATCAAAATTGAAGTGATTATACACCATCGATTTCAATGTTGCAGAACCACGTCTTGCTTCATCCTCAGATAATGAAGCTTTAGATTTAGCATGTAAAAATTTATCCAATTCACTTCTAATAGGATCTAAGGAGCCGTTCTTTTTTTGGTTTAACGGGTTTTTTAAAACAGAATTAATTTTAACCCTTTTAACCCCGCAACTTTCTGAAGGCTCAGACGCAGGACGTTTAGTACCTAACTTTATTTGATTCAAGCTCTGAGAACTTGTTTCAAATAAATTTTCGGAAGTTTCATTCTGAATTTGAGCTTTCAAAATTCCGTTAGGGTTAAATTCAGGCTTAAATTTGGGTTGCTGAAATTGTAGGGGGTACTGAACTTTAATGCAATTTTCAGCCTCAGAATGCGTTTGAATATCCTCTCCAATTTCAACTACCAAAATTTCGTCAAAATTAATTTTGGGTTTAATTTTTCTTTTCTGAAATTGTAGTGGATACTGAAGTTTACTGTGATTGCAATTTTCAACCACAGAATACACCTCAATATCCCCTACAATTTCAGAAACCGTTTTATTAAAAACATTTACAGATTTAGCAGAGAAATGTAAATTAGGTGTTGGTGTACACTCCTCATGGGAAATGTTAATTACAGAAACTTTCTCTGCCGAATTTTCTTTTACATCGACAGAAATAGAAGAATGTAACGTAATTCGCCCCCACTCAGAAACTTCTTGAATCGCTTCCCCAAAATTTGTTCCAACTACATTTGAAGCCTCAGAAATGGGTGAAGCTAAGCAGACATATTTATCGCGTTGTTGATAATCTTGTTCACAAACCCCTTGTTCCTTTGAATTAAAACAATTTGGAAAAGCATCTTCACGTTTTTGATCCCCTTGTTCCATTGAATTAAAATAAATTTGAAAATCGTCTGAACTATTGTCACACAAATCGGCAATATTTATTGTTGACTCATGAGGAGTTTCAAACTCCTTGGCATCATTGAAAATTCTAATGAGTTGATTTAAGACATCTGTATGATTCTCGCTAATTTCTAACAAGTTATTATTTGTCTGCTTAACTTCACCCATTTCTGATTCATTCACATCCATTTTAAAATCATTAGTTCCCCCTGAATATAAGAAATCCTCTGGCCCCATTAAAGTAATATAATTTTGAAAGCCATCTCCCCCCGAATTATTTACATTTAAATCTATTTCTGTCATTTTTTCCTCTAGCTGTTCCCCCGTTAACCCACAAAAAGGACAGTCCATAAGATCGTGAACCTTGCAAGCATACTTTAAATTAAATTTTGTTAAGTCGATTAAAGAACTCATTATAAAATATAAATATAGAAATAAAAATTTAAGTTCAATTAATTTAAAAAGAAATTACAAACCAAAAACCTATGCACAACCACACACAAAGGCACAAAGTATGGTTTATATACACTGAAACAGTCACACAGAAAGGCGCAAAGTATATTTTAGGAATGTAAGCACAAACTCAGACTAAACGAACGAATGCATACGACTCGGTTTTATATAAACAGGTACGCCTGGTACCGCATGGTACGCCTGGTACCGCTTGGCACCATGATGCGCTGCTACGGCGAACGGGTTAAAGTCCCCTCGTCTAGAGGTCAAGTCAAGGTGAGCATGAGCAGTCCATATATATATATTTTTTTTTTTTCGATTTTTTTTTTTTTTTTTTTTTTTCTTCGATTTTTTTTTCTTTTTTTTTTTTTTTTTTTTTTTTTTTTTTTTTTTTTTTTTTTTTTTTTTTTTTTTTTTCCCCTTCGACTTTTTTTTTTTTTTTTTTTTTTTTTTTCCTTTTTTTTTTTTTTTTTTTTTTTTTTTTTTTTTTTTTTTTTTTTTTTATATTTTTTGATTTATGAGGTTTTTTTTTTTCACCCATTTTTACCCATTTTCACCCATGCGCGGCACATGTAGACATGCGCAGTTGGGTCAGATCGAACGAGGACACCCATTGGCATCGGATTTCAAGGTAGGACTTTGGGTTGGTACTTCGTATCTCTTTATATTGCCAGGTAATGCTTCAATTCTTCAGTATCTACAAACTTAAACATCTTAACTGATTTTAGAAAGAAAAAATACTTAATCTAAAATGGAAAGTTATCATGAGTGTTCTTCGATGTACTCTGGCGAGACCATTATTTGGCCGCCTATTAATTTTTTGAGCAGTTTAGAACGTTTATGGGGTATTCCCAAAGAAGCTGTAAAAGTTTGTAAACAAATTGACTCAACAGTGCTTTTCGCTCTCCTGCATGATAGTACGGAAATTTACGAATTTCAAGCGCAAGATGAAAATGTGCCGAATCTTTTAAGAGGTGGGATACAAATCTATAATTCCGCACCGCTCACTAACAACCCCTTAATCTCAGCAATGGGGCAATCGACAGGAATGACGTCGCCGATGGAGCCACAAATAGAGCAATCAACATTGGCAGAAATGGTATTTTCAATGGAGCCCTCAACATCAAGCAATGAATGGTCCCTAAATAAATATCTGGAATCAATATTAGAAGCCCCATTGGAAATACCGCTGGAAGATGCTGTCATAGACGTTGTTGAGGAACAGCCGCCAATACCTAGCAGACGACAGCCTAGCAGGCATTGTAAAAGGCCTTTCAATTATAAATATAATTTTTAAAATAAGATTTTTTAGAAATTTTTATAAATAAAATTTTTAGAAAAATTTCAGTTTTTTCTTTTTAAAATTATATTTAGGGTGTTTAAGTTTGTAGATTAAAATAAATATCATTTTTAACGAATGTTTTATTTTTTTTCTTCTTTTAATATTATTTGTTGAAAGCTAATTAGTTTAAAAGGATTCCAGAATGTTATTTCCATATGAATTTTAACAATCCGTGCCATTGTGCGTAAGGTAATGTAAAATTGCTGCATAATTACAGAAATTGTTGGGATTAAAAATTACCTATTTGTTTTATAAAGCCATATAAGTAAAAGGTAAATAAAACAATTATAAATAGATTTAAAGAGTTTTATTTATTAAGGTCGTCTCTATTAAAAACATGGTTCTCCATTTTTTTTTTATTTCACCCCCATTACAAACAATACATGGCAGATAATAAAAAGTGGAACTTCACATATCGTGCAATGTAAATCGTTCCCACATAAAAGGATTCCAGAATGTTATTTCCATATGAATTTTAACAATCCATGCCATTGTGCGTAAGGTAATGTAAAATTACTACATAATTACAGAAATTGTTGGGGTTGAAAATTACCTATTTGTTTTATAAAGCCATATAAGTAAAAGGTAAATAAAACAATTATAAATAGATTTAAAGAGTTTTATTTATTAAGGTCTTCTCTATTAAACACATGGTTCTCCATTTTTTTAATTTCACCTCCATTACAAACAATACATGCCTGGGGGTGGCAGATAACAAAAAGTGGAACTTCACATATCGTGCAATGTAAATCGTTCCCACAACACCCCATTAAACGTTTGTAATGGTTTGAAACAAAGTTATGTTTCCCCACTGGCACCTCCAATGCGTGCTGATAATAGCATTTGTGGCATACACTATAAACACCACCAGAACTAGACACTATGACGGCATAACTTTGGAAAACGCAAACTTGTCTTGATAAATAATCCGGTTGCAATGTTTCTGCTGCACTTGCTGTTTTTATTCTAACCAATCCTTCTTCTCCACAGACATTTTCATCTCCAATGTCATTGATCCCCTCATCGACCAAATCGTTTTCACTGTCTTCCTCTTCTTCAAAATTATTTTTATCTGTTATTATAAGACAAGTTTGCCTTTCATGAACTAAATCTTTTTCCTTTCCGTCAAAATGTATAAATTCATCGCCATAAATAGAGACCATGTGTTCATTATTTGCGTCATTCATGAAGACATGACGCTTATCATTTTCGCAATATAAAACTTCGTAAGCTGCCATTTTATTTAAGTTTTTAATAGTTTTTATACTTTGCTTCTTGCAACTTGGTTTGCAAATGAGGCGCTTGCTCTTAAGTAGTTGTATGTTACTGTAAGCTGTGGGGAAGGGGTGATGAGAAGAAAGTGGTGAGAGGTAGTATGCGGAGCCAAGTCTGACCAATCAGAAAAGGGGTGGGGAGCTGAAGCATTAAAGTATGCGGGACCAAAAGTAGCCCCGACCAATCAGAGTTAAGTGGGAGGGCTCATGCGCGCGATTAGGAAGTGGGGACGATCAATGCTAATGTTTTAGGATCGAAATGAACTGCACGAAATTTGCAGCGACACTGAGCCCAGACAAGGAGGTGTGGCTTAGGAGGCGTGGCTTGGGTCAAGGTCGACCAATCAGAAAAGTGGTGGGGGGGTGAGGCTTAAGCCCCCAGTCCCTACTATAGAAAAATATAATGTGCCCTACATGTTGGAATGTAAAATATTTAGGATTAAAATTCGCTCATTCTTTCATCCAAAAAACAGAAAAATTCATAACTGTACAAAACACTTTCATCCTCATTTCCCGAAGAAGTCACAGTGTGACTGAAACAGGTTTTTAAAGACTTAGGCCACCACTCGAAATTTTCTGACGGTAATCGATTAGTGTAGTAATGTGTGAACAATTTTAAATTTTTTTAGCCGAGCCGTTTTGAAAAAAGATGTTACATCATATTTATATGATATTATTGCAACTATCTATAATAGTATACGTGAAAACCATTAATTTGAGACGTGGTAGAAGTCTGTTGGTGCTCTGGAACCAAAATTATGGTAATTTTAAGATTTTTTAAAATTCCATGTCAGAAATCAAAGTTAATTTTTTTGGACGCTGTATAACTGTGCATGTGGTAGATATATGATAGATTTTAGTTTGTTAATAATATTATTAGTAGAATTTAAGTTGACTAGATATTAAGTTGTAGAAAATAACATAACAATTGTCAATTGCTTTGCCTTAGTGTATTATTATTTAATGCCCTTACTCATGAAGAAAGTCAAGAAAAATTATGTTTATTATATTTGAAAAAAATGATTCGATGAATAAAATTGCTGGATCTTTAAAAGGTAATATTGTAAAAGTCATACATTTCGACGGTAAACGTCTTCTCACAGTAATTTACGCTTCTTGTAAAATCTTAGTTTATGAGGCTGTCAAAAAAAAATGAAACAATTAAATCTATTGAGTTATGTGATTATTCAACATTTAAAGCATTAAAAGCGGGATCCCAAGAAGAAAAATTATATGAACGCAGTTTGTGTGATTTAGCGCGAAAACAAGGACATATTAATTTTTAGTGTTCCGTATGGAACACTTATAAGATGACTTTGGTGTCAATCTGTCCGTCTGTCTGTCACACCCGATTTTCTCCGAAACTATTTGTCATAGAAAGTAGAAATTTGGTAATAATATAGGAATAGTTT
>JAHKBH010000333.1:0-10000 GCA_019049505.1 Pachyrhynchus sulphureomaculatus
GGCTTTGTGTTATAACGGACATATTTATATGTATATATCCATATATATCACAACACCTGGTAACGCCGAGCCAGCCATTTGACATGGGGTTGTCCCGCGAACCGATCCATAGTTTCCCCGACCTTCCCCATAAGTTGCGTTCGTTCACCCCGCTTTGCTTATGATTATAGGCCGCGTACTTCTTAGACTCAGTGACCAAGTTTCTTTATGGTCGACTACGTTCTAGGACTGACCAACCCCCCTCCAGGGAATGAAGGTTGGACCACCGGACCGCCGCCTGAGGTGAACTGCACAGGGCCTAGTACGTGTGTATTTTGGCCTTGATTAGCCGCCCCTGGCACCCCGGTCCTGTTAACTGACCATGAAACAGTCGCAAAACGTTAATTTCCACGTATTTTGAAAATATGACTGTGACGGAAAAATGGAAAGTAAAATGGAGAAATCAATGGATTCTGTATGCCAGTATCAGATCAGTCAAAGGTTTAAATGTTGACGATTCATTTTGGAAGCATAGCAGTGAAACATCTGAGAATATTGTTGTAGGAGAGTTACTAAATTGAATCAAGGAAGAAAGAACTATTTGGAAAATGATATAGGAAATCATTTTGGAGAAATGGTTATGCTTACTATATCACGATCACCAAACGAAATGAAATTGAGAGTAAAATGAAGCAACTGGTGTAAGCAATAAAAAAGATGAACAGCACCATGTATCAGTTTGATTCGATTCATCAATTGTCAAACAACTCAATACAATACACAAAAGGAAACAAAATAATCAGACGTATTCTGCGACATGACGTGGGATATAACATGGATTTTACATATTTGAATGTGCAGGCAATATCTGAATATAAAGGTAGAACTATAATAATTTATGTCAATCAAATAGGTAAGGACATATGAAACTTGGGCTATAGAGAAATGAAAATTTCAGCAGACAATAGCCGAGGGTGAAGAATTGTATCCAACCAGTCAAATAGTTAAAGACTTCATGAAATAAAAGGTGAATATGATGAATGAGGGTTAAACTAGAAATTTATAAAAATTACTGTTATCTTTACTAGGAAATAAAACTGTGATAAGATAGTGACATCTAAACAACATTAACAGCATACATTACATAACCCAAGAGTTTAATTTTTTGAACTGAATCTACTGACTCAAAATTTTTACATATTTATTCAAAAGATCTTAGTGAGTCAGCTCATTTAAAACAAATTTACTTTGTCTATACTTAGGTTATTAAGCTTTAAAAAGTGATTATTTTAATATGGCCCAGAACAGGTTAAATACAAAATTATTATTTTTTTAGCATCAAAAATCTACAATTAATATGTTATACCTTACAAAAACTATAGCACAGTCTTTTTCAAGGAAATTGATAGTACTTATTAATGGCAGATTTTTAAATAAATTACTTATGCAGTAACATTTCTATCAATAAATTGGAGAGTAGCCATGAAAGAGCAATTTTCTAGGATGAACATAAAAAAGCAACTCGAGTCTTGATATTGATGCATGCTATTGATATATAAAAAGATGAACTGTATGGAGTGAAATTTTTTCGGCTTTTGCAGGCCTTTTAATTGGAAGCGGGCCATTATTTGCATAGACACCTAATATATAGTGTAGAAATAAATTCTCGACTTGCATCGACTATAGAGTCTATTCAACTTTCTTGTCCGCCCTATAGTGCCATCTTTTAACTTTATAACAATAATCCTACATGAACATAACCAAAAAAATCAGTTGCATAAGCCTATTTCCCATGTTTCAAGTATAAAAAAAATCGGATGTGGCGGAAAAAATAATTTGATCAGCCTTAGGGAAAAAACTGTGTTTTGCAGTATGTATTAACAGTGGTTCTAGTGGTTTTGAAAGAGAGATAGAGTAAATTTTGGATTAGAATTCCTACAAAACTCAATTGAAACTTGTATATACCCTCGGAGTGACCCAACAGCCAATTTTCCATTCTCTACAGAAACTCAGGAGGACTTACAAGGAATTCCGGCGAGTCCTTCATAAGCTCACTACCAAGAACAAAAGCAAAACCTACGATATCACTGTCTCCTTGCTTTCTGGTCTATCAGGTCAGCCACCAACAAGCACTGCAAAATCATATATGCAAAAAAAGGTACTCATATTAGAGAGGTGCGATACACTAAGATGTTTTGACTTGGTCAGACAATCACTTCTGAACTCTATCAAATGATCCATGTGAATGACGGACTTGAAAAAAACTAAGGTTTATTAGCAGGACAGTGATAATGTTGCAGATTCACACATCCAGCATCACGCGGTAACAAAACCTTGAAACAATTTGAAATTTGATCGAGCTGGGATATTCTCCCCATATTTCTCAGATTTGGATTCTTTGGGTGACCACCTATTTTGATCTTTATAAAACCACCTAGCTGATTATCAGTTGAACAGATCGAAAAAAGCCTCTATGAATTCATCGCATTGAAACAACGATTATTTTCCGATCTGGAATCCGACAACGGCCTGAGAGATGACAAAAAATGTGTAGAAAGTATTACATTGAATTTAGTTTGTATTAGTTTCTTCATAAATGAATGTGAAAATTGGACTCTCGAGGCTGAGATGAATGTATACACATAATATAGGAGGAGGCAAGTTTCAAAGAATACAATATCAACACTTTAAGAAAAATGAGATAACTTTTAGTGTTAAATTTTAAAAAATGTAATCTTGAAAACTGATTATTTCTGACGAGTTAAAACTCAATTTGGCTTGAAAATGTACAATCTCTTTCAAGATGTAAACTGTTTTCTTATACATTTTTTCAATAAGTAAGAATTCCTAAAAAGAGCCTAATCGCCCAATCTAAATTTTTTTAACAAGCTAGTAAATTTATTCCATTTTAAAATTTTTTTAGTTACAATTTTCTCTGCATTAATTTATACGAATTACAGCTTTGATTTTGTATTAGAATTTTAAATAATTACAGTTTAAACAATTAAATAACATAAATTATTCTCAAAGTGAGTAGTATTAATCAGAAATTGATTTTTCCCAATATGTTTAACTGTCATCCTGTTTTTAAAAAAAAAAAAGTTTAGTAAACAAGCTGTCGCCTCTTATAAAGTCATTAAGAATGTTAAGAAAGGAAGCTCATTTTTCTCCACTTCCTAAAAATTAAACTAAAATTTTCAAACTTACCCCCTTAAAACAAAAAAAGTTATAAAGTGACGAATAGTTCAGTTTTCCTCATTCTAGGAACGTCAAAGAACTTGTTGATCGATATCTAGACTCTTGTTTTGACCATGAAGTCTCTTGCTCACTTGTGGTACTAGCGGAATCGCCGGGAACAACCTACCGAAAATTCAAAATTATTCACATACCACTTATATGTTTTACTAATACAATTTTTAACCACTTCCACCTATTTCACCAGTTTTGTCAAAAATAATTAAAAAAATAATACATTTCTGATTCCTCAATTGCCAAGAACCATCCAAAACGACGTAAAACAAGATATATTCGAAGCCACCCCTCTAACCATTTCACCTCTTATATGTTCAACAATAAATATATAATAAACAGATTATATATTTATTGTCGGACATATAAAAGGTTAAATGGTTAGAGGGGGAGGGGGTATGTGAACCAAAAATTATGTGAAATTCATATAATATTATTGACATTGAAATCACTCAAAAACTCAAAAGTTCCATCCCCCATTTCAATATTACTGTCGTGCGAAATTTTGATTTGATATCTCATTTTGTTTGAGAATTACTGAGCTGACAGACATAAAAAAAATTGTAAACCATGTTTTTGTGATGTAGAGACCCTGAAAGATGAAGAACAATTTCGAATATAATACTTCTCTTTAATAATGACAGTAAAAAACAAGAAATATAATAAAAGGGATTTACCTAGTACTCGGCTTGAAAACAAGCAGTTTCTAAAATAGACACGGAATTTAAGTTCCTTAAAAAAATTAAGCAGAAGGGCTCATTACAAAATTTGAAATAATGAAAAAATTTTCAGATTCTTGATTCCAAGAACCCCACAATAGAAATATATTACAGTATATATCAACCCCTACTCAAACTCCGTCCTACATCTCTTTAACCCCATATATTTTTTCGAAACTGTTTCAAATATGTGAGACAAAAACCAGTACAAATTCTCATAGTACTATTGAAACTATACAATGTTTATTAACCGGCTGCGCCCGTTTCAGCCCCACGCCTTTTTAAAATTCGGAGATATTAAAAAAAAAAAACAAAGGCCTTGGTTCCAAGGATCCTGAAAAAGATATATACCATGATATATATGAAACTCCTTCCCTTGCCCTTTTAACACCTTATATTTTTTTTATTTTAAATTATATATATTTATGCTTCAAATTTGTCCATTATACCAAATAAAAACCAAAAAAATTCTAATTTTTTGGTTTTTATTTGGTTAATTATAAAATATTTAATAATTTCACCCCTTTTCACCCTTTTCTTATGTTAAAATATATAATAATGAAATAATAAAATGTTTACATTCTTTGACCTCAAAAACTCCTAACTATAATACAATAAATATAAAATCAGCTTTGTAACTACATACCCACCCCCTCTAACCTCTTATATGTTTGACACCCTAAAGATATCAAAAGAATGTGTTGGCCATATTTTGCATGAACATTTGGGCATGAGAAAGCTCTGTTCGAAATGGGTACCGCGTTTGCTCACAGTGGACCAAAAACATGTTGATTCTGAGCGCTGTTTGGACCTATTTAAGCGCAATAAAAAGGATTTTTCATGCGATAATGTGACAATGGATGAAACATGGATCTACCACTACACACCAGAATCAAGTCAGCTGAGTGGACAACAGCAGCAATGCAGGAAAAACCATCAATAGCGAATATTATATAAAGATATTGGCGCGTTTCAAGCAGAAATCACAAAGACGACCCCAAATGAACAACGAAAAAGTGCTCTTTCATCAAGACAATGCACTGTGTCACAAGTCAATGATTACAATGGCAGAATTGCATGAATTGAAGTTCAAATTGCTTCCTCATCCATCGTATTCTCCAAGATTTGGCCCCCAGCGACTATTATCTATTCGCGGATCTAAAAAAAATAGTCGCAGGAAAGAAATTGGCCTCCAATGAAGCCTATTTTGAAAACAAAGACAAATCCTTTTAAAAGAAAGGTATAGAAATGTTAGAAAAGCGTTGCTCTTGAAGGAGGCTATAATTGATGAATAAAGTCAAATTTTGCAAAAAAAATGTGTTTAAAGTACTAGACCAAAAACTTTTCAGCTTATGTGTTAATTAGGTGAAATTTTGTCAGTTATCTCAACTCAAAATCTGGAAAAACTTGATTTTCAGACTTCTGGACTCCAGGAACCCTGATAATTCTCTATATATTAATAATAATTCTATACACACACACACATATATATATATATATATATATATATATATATATATATATATATATATATATATATATATATATATATATATATATATATATGGAACCAAATTTGAAATTTAAATCTCTTTCATTTCATAATTATTGGAAATCGGAAACTATGTTTTTCGGAATATAGGGATCGTAAAAAGTGAAGCAACGTAAAAAATCTCAAAATATGTTCTTTCATGAACACAATACATTTCTTAGTAAGGAAAGTAAGAAAATTAAGTAACACTTTTAGTAAGGTAATATAATAGTTGTTACCTTTTCTTTCACTTCCATCTATGTGATTATACGATAACACTCCCTTCGTCCTTGTTAATCTCTTCAAAAAGCAGAAAACGAGATATCGAATATATTACAAAAAGCCACGCGCTTTTCAATAACAACAGTGTTTGGACCAAGAGTGTTGGAAGAGCAGAATCCTTGAAGTCGAGGAAGTGTTGCTGTCGACTCTAAATAAGAAAAAAAAACAGTTGTTATAGACTTGGTGTACTAGGTGCAAGAGAGACAATATGTTCTATACTTCTTCAACATTGAAGTTTAAACTACAAGATTTTTAGCGATTAATAAGAAACTCATGAAAAATGTGATAACTAACAAACAGAAGAAATATAAACGTTCATAAGAGACAGAATAAAGTAAAAAAATTCAGTCCCCTTATCAGGCCATCCTGGCAAACTTGAAATAAAAAGCAGAATAAGGCAAACAAAAGGTTTTGCGAAGAAGAGGTTCACAAGCAACATAAAAATTAAAAGTACTTCTTAAGCAAGTTTTTTTAGTACATTTGTTTTCATTAGAAAAAAAAAGAAATCTTCCTTAATGTATAAAAATCTATAAAATACACTAAAAATTTCACTATATACCGTTTCGTAAAAACTTTATTAAATAGGGACCTATATGTGATCAAGTTCTAAGCCCCACAGCTAAAATATATACTTAAAGTCTTGTCCTTTGTTTGGTGCATTTTTTTCATTAGACGAAAACTAATAATCTTCCACACACACACATATATATATATATATATATATATATATATATATATATATATATATATATATATATATATATATATATATATACATATTTTATTAAATCTAACTTCTTCCAAAAAAAATTTTTAAATCTTAATTTTCCACAATTAAAATTCAGAAAATCAACATTTCAGCAGAATTTATGTACATTATGACTTGTTATGTTATGCTGTAACCCTGTTCATTTGGCCTTTCACATTATTATTTTGAGATTTTAAACCTTGAAAAATACTTTTTTTAGTTTATCAGAAGTTCTCATTAATAAAGTACTTCCCTAGCAAACACACAGTTTAAAATAAATACATGACTTTGTCAAATTAAAAATAACTTATATGAAGATTAGAACTGAAAATTCATAATGAAAATGGAGTGTTTCTGTAATGAGATACTAATAACAAGAAGTTGCAGCTTCAAAGATATTTACAAATAAAAATTGTCATTTTCTTCTACATACTGTTTCTGTTAAAATGAAAATAACAAAAAGGTAATATAATTTTTAGATTCTCCAATTCTAAGAACAGTGAAAATGACATAACATAATACATTTAAAGCACTTACTACCCGACTAAAAATAACTAATTTAAGAATAAAATCTGTCCATTATATTAACAAAAAATCAAAAAAAAGTCTTAGATATGATTGAAATTATAAAAAATTTATTGACTCCTCCCTATGTCATCCCCACACCGAAAGTGATATCTCTCAGAAAGTATAAATTTCTATCGTAGTTCGAGTATTATATCTATATCAAATTTAAAATTGATATATCATTTCATTCAAGAGCTATTGTCGCAACTAACAAACAGAGGACAGATACTGGAAACTAATTGTTTTCTAATCTAGACAAGAGAGAGAATTAAAAAAAATATTAATTGTGCAATAAATTTCAACCAACTGAATCTTTTAAAAATTGTTAGCAACTTAAAATTTCTTTGTGACTGCTATCACTTTAATAATTAACTAATAATGGAAATGGATCAGAGGATAAAAGATCTACAAAAAGAATATCATACCTGGAAAACTTACCAAAATAAGTTGGATTCGTGTCATTAAAAGTTTTTATGGCAGCATTACAATCCCCGACCTCCAGTACGAAAGACCATTTGTGGAAAATATATGGATGCAGTGAACTGAACCATGTGGTAATTCAGTCTGCTGTATGCCAAACATTTCTAGAATAAAAAGAAACATATGTTTAAAAAATGGTACTAAAGGTCAAAAATTTATGTAATAAAAATAACAAGGAAGGAACAGAAGGGGTGTTTGAACAATGACCATTTGTTTTGAAATAATGACTGGTATCAGCTAATAATAAGTGTGTGTGTGTGTGTGTATGTATGTATGTATGTATGTATATATGTATGCATGTATGTGTATATGTATATATAAATAAATAAATAAATATATATAAATATATATAAATATATATAAATATATATAAATAAAATAAAATATATATATATATATATATATATATATATATATATATATATATATATATATATATATATATATATGCAAAAACATCCATTGAGAAAGAGCAGTTGAGAAGGAAGTAAAAATGCAATTAACAAAGCTATGAATATAAAGTGGTAATTCTTGTGTGAAAAAATACGTAAAACTAAGACATGTAAAAAAGGCCATAAAAGTAGACTATGTATGTAATAAACATAGATTGTTCGACAATGTGAATGGCAGGTATTAATCAATGTATATAGAGACCTGAGTAAAATTTTACATTAGGAAAAAGTAAATCCCAGAAGAGGTTAACAACTACACTTTGTTCATCACAAAATACACAATATTTATTAACTAAATGAGAAAAATTCCAAAATCAACATAAAAATGTTTTACTTATTTGAGCGACATGCAATATTTAAGTGGTAAAACTAGCAGCCCGAACTAGGGAACCGTGTCAGCTTGCTTCTACGTCGCGTAACGTTCCATCACAAATTTTACACGGAAAAAACGAGCTACCTATTTGACCCTCCCCCTTTCTTAATGACTCCTTACGACCCTATTACTTCAATAGAAATAATACATACCTCATTTGTAAAAGGCAATCCAAATATTGAGCAGAAGAACTACACCGCACCACTTTCGACAAAATACTGAACGAAATTGAAAGGGATAAGAAATAAAAACTGCAACAAAAAAAGAGGGTCCAAATAAACAAAATTACAAAAACTAGTGAATCATGCATGGTTGGTTTGGTTACACTGGGGGGTATTTGCAGCATTGCCAACTCTCCCTACTTCTCGGTAATTTTGACCTCTTGCTCAAATCTACTACCCGTGTTGCCAACCCTACTGTTTAAACTGTAGATATACTGTTTTTCAAATATCTCCGTTTTTAGTATTTTATAATGTTTTCTCTTTGTTTTCGCATAGATTTACGACTGCACTGCTTGGCTACGCATTACGTTTGTTAAATAGCCGTCAGACGGCATTATTTGGATAGAGGAACCTCGTAGTTACATTACTAGCTACGTCACATTAATTTGATGAAAACGAAACTCAGAACAACCTTTCAACGAGAATCATAAAAGGAACTCTACAACCAAATCTGACACTTCCAATTGTTTACGAATTCAAATTCACAGAATATCATCTAAAAAAATTAATTTAAAGATATGTACAACTTTCGAAGAAAAGACATTGAGAACAATGAAGATGCAGTTATTGAAAAGAAAACAGACCATAATAGTTAAAATGACATTTATATTATGCTTAATATGTAACAATTTGCACTTTTTATATTAAAAAAAATAATTATTCTGATTAAAGTATGTTGATTAAAGAAAGTCTTTTATTTGCTAGTCTTATATAAATTACTGTTAGAAGAAGTCAAACTGTAGATTTCCAGTTTTACTTACTCTTAGAGTATATACATATATACGTACATACATACATACATATATATATATATATATATATATATATATATATATATATATATATATATATATATATATATATATATATATATATATATATTAATGCGTCTCAATCCTATGTTTTAATGAATTATGGAATGTATAACGCGAGTCAAGCTCCAGAGTAGCTTAACCCATCAAAAAAAAAATGAATTATAAATAACGTAATAAAATGTCTGTTAGTCTACTTTGTTTCCGAGTCACGTATGTTTATATAGGAATGAAAACATGCGCCAATTTCGTAATTTCACAGGAGACTGATTGGAACTAAAGCACTATTTAAGAAAAATCTATACTTTTAATAACAGCGCCATTACAGCCAAACAGAGTGCATTCGAAATTGTAAACATGTCTATATAGCCGGAAATTCCGAAGTTTGAAGTCTCTAGAAAAGTGGTATTAAATAAAAAAAATATATTTTAAATGCTACAGAAGTATTATAGAAATTTGCACAATCTCGTTCTAAGCTACGACAAATATTTGTTGATGCCATAAATTCAATTTTACCAAATTGTCGCTTATTACCATTTTACCTTCCAAACACTGATATGTAAAATTAACTTCCAATTCACAATTAT
>JAHKBH010000333.1:15000-23000 GCA_019049505.1 Pachyrhynchus sulphureomaculatus
TAAAGGAATTTGTATACAAGTTGTTTGAGAGAAAGGACTTTTATAACTATGAGCATAAGACTATTGCCGTGATGGTACAACTATAACAGCTCTTGCTTACATAAACCATTTTAGATGAGCGTCTACTATAACTGTGACTTCAACTCCAATTTTACAATTCAAAGATTTTCAGACTTCAGTCGTATGTTGGCTAGTGAAATGAGATGTGCCTTCGCTGCCTGACAAAATTCTGCACTAGCAGACATTAGTGCCCCTTACCGTACAGCTTGCTTCATATTTTGATATGTGAATGGCACTATGAACACATCGACGATGTACTGTTAAGGAACACTCCCATGTTACGGTTTTTTTAAACACACTTTTAAAGTAAAATGTCGAAATATCTTACAATTTAAATATGCTAAAAACGTCTCTTAAACGTTGATCTTTATGTTAGTGTCGTAGAAGCCAGCTAAAATCAAAATGGTTCCTTCCTGCAAAATACAGAAGAAAAACGGCGCCAGCCTTTAACCAATTAAAATAAAGAACAATTCCAAAGCTAACTACGACGGAAGTCACTAAAAATTAAACTAGTCAGATATGTAACTTGATATGAAAGTTGTAACCTATTTTCAGTTCTTCTGTCAATCGAAAACATAATACAAAAAACTTTTAACAATTAATGGTACAAATAAAATAATTTGTTTTTTATTTTACCTCAACATTACTTTTGTAGCTCAAAAATAAGACGTACGTGAAACTAGTGCTGCCGCCTATAGTCGTTGGGTTTATTAATTTTTTATTAGTTGCCGGGTATTTTAAACATTTTAGATATTGTTTAACTGACTATTTATGTTTAAAATTTACGAATTAAATGATTTTTTAGTATTTTAAAGTACTATACAAATACTTACAGTATATAGTTTCACGTCATAGTTTAAAACGCGAATATAAGCATACATTTTCAAATTAAAATAATAAGTCTTCCTTATTGATTCAACGCTTGATTTCATTAGCAAACTTACATTATATTTTTTTAAACAATGAATTACAATTTATCTCAATAACCAGACAATAATACATTTCATAAAATTCACAACATACTCAGTAGATCAGGGGTGCTCAAACGGTCGATCGCGAGTGTTTTTGAGTCGATCTCGAGAAAAAAATTCCGATATAGAACTATTCACAGATTTTGTTTTAGGTAACTAAAACAAAATGTAATGAATAAACTACTAAAATTTATTCGATCCACAATTAGGCCAGAATAACCCCCTCATCAATTTCTTTTATCGTAATAACCCCCTGCTAGCGGCAAAAGGCGCTAGCAGGGGGTTATTACGATAAAAGAAATTGATGGAACGCGCGGTACTTGTCAAATAAAAGCTGCGTTTTTGATTCCCGCCGATTTTTCTAGAAACTTCGGACGGCGTGTTTGACGGGAACATTCGAGACTTCGTTCGCGCCGATATAAATGTTGCGCCTGCAGGAATAGGAGTCAGTCTAAGTTGTAACTTGAAGGCGATACATCGATACAAAGTTTATTAATAAATAGTCCAAAATGAGTGCGGCGAAGAAAAGTAAAACTTATCATTTTAATAACGATTGGGAGGAAGAATTTTTCTTTTGTATGGTAAAGGATAAGTGCATTTGTCTCATTTGCCGTGCGTCAGTTGCAATACCTAAGCGTGGGAACTTAGAGAGGCATCATAAAACGGTTCATAAAAACTATGAAAAGGATTTTCCGTCACAGAGTGGATTAAGAAAACGAAAAGTACGTGATTTGATAACTTGTTTGAAAAAAAAAACAAACCATGATCACAAGACCAGCCAAACAATCAAAAGCTGCAACGATCGCGTCATTTAAAATATCTCATATATTGGCGAAACACAAGAAACCATTTGATGATGGATTGGTTGTGAAGGAAGCATTTACTGAAGCGGGTGAGACTTTATTTAGAGATTTTAAAAATAAAACAGAGATTATGTCGTATTAGAGAACTTCAGTTATCTCGTCCGACTGTCACAAGGCGTGTTGAAGTCATGAGTCAGGACATGGCAGATAAACTAAAACATATCATGGAATGTACATACTTTTCTTTACAGTTCGACGAATCCACCGATATGACAGACACTGCCCAGCTGTGTATTTTTATTCGAATGGTATTCAGTGACATGTCGGCTAAGGAAGAGTTTTTGACAATGATTCCTCTGAAAGGAAAGACCCGTGGCGAAGATATATATGACGTTTTCTTCAATTTTGTAACAAACTACAAGCTACCAATATATAAACTAGTGTGCATTACAACCGATGGAGCACCAGCAATGGCTGGAAACAAAAACGGTTTTGTGGCATTGTGTCGAGCTAATGATGATTTCCCTTCATTTTTCTCCTTCCATTGCATTATACATCAACAAGTTTGGTGTTCAAAAGTTCTAAACATGGAGGAGATTATGGGCAATTGTGAATTCTATCCGTGCACGTAGCTTGCAACGACGGCTCTTTAAATTGCAGTCAGCTGAACACACTGATTTAGTTCTTCACACGGACGTCAGGTGGTTGAGTCGCGGAAAATTCCTAGAAAGGTTTCAAGAATTATTGCCCGAAATAACAGCTTTTCTGACGAAAGAGGTGATGACACTCAGATGCTGAAAAAAGGAAAATGGCTGACTGATGTGGCATTTTTGACAGACATCACAATGCATTTAAACACCATTAATTTGGAGCTTCAAGGTAAAGGAAAAACTATTATTGAGATGATTAGCGCAATAAACGCATTCAAAAGTAAACTGCAACTTATGATAGATCAACTGAAAAGAAAGGATCTGAAAAATTTTCCGTCTTTGGAAGCAAGGAATCCTGAATTGAATTATGATATTTATGAGGCAGAATTATCAAATATTTTGGGCCAATTCGAAATACGTTTTTATGATTTCAGTAAATTGGCAAATATCGCATCATTTATGAGTTATCCTTTTTCGTGTAAAAACATTGAGGAATTAGCTACTGAAATAGCAAGTCAGTTTAACATGGACTCATGTTCTGTTGAAAATGAGTTAGTGCAGATTATATCAGATATACGTCTCAAAGCCACAGCATCTGACACAAAATTCTGGTGTTTTATATCTGAAGATAAATATCCGAATCTAAGGCAAATCGCCCTTCGACTGACGGTAATGTTTGGGTCAACTTACTTGTGCGAGTCTGCATTTTCTGAAATGAAGATAATTAAGTCAAAATATCGCAATCGACTAACTGACGAACATATGTCATCATGCTTGCGATTGGCACTCGGTAATTACGTACCATCTTATAAAAAGTATGCTGAGGACATGCAGTGCCACGCTTCAACATCCAAAGTCACTCTTTAGTTAAGTTTAGACACTAGAACTCGTTTGTTTTGTAAGAACCAATAAACTCGCAATTTTGAATAATTATGAGTTTTTTTTTTTAGAGCAGACCTACACTTACCTTGACTAAAAAAAATGCATATTGTGCGGAAAACTAATATCTATACCACGATACACCCTACCTAGACGACAATCCTGCATCACACTTACTTGCAGCCTCTCAGAGTCGATCGATCGTAGTCTAACAATATTGAGGTAGATCGCCAGCAGTTCAAGTTTGAGCACCCCTGCGGTAAATGATACAGGCTTCATTTAAAAATTATAATTTCTACATTCACCATTTTGTCAAAAATAGTAACTTAAAACCATACAATACAATTTAAAAAAAAATAAAATTTGGAGTCTACAGTCTATATTTAGTAGTATAAAGTTCCTAGCATCTTCTTCTTCTTCTTATAGTGCCTATTCGGTTGGAATGTTGCCATTCTGGTTATTATTACTTGACCCACTGCCGCTCTGAAAAGACCGGTGGTATTTGTTGAAAACCAATTTCGCAGATTGTTTAGCCAGGAGATGCGCCTGCGTCCGGGTATCCTTTTTCCAAATACCTTTCCTTGGAGTATTTGCTGCAGTAATCCAAATCTCCAGTTTTTCCCACTATAATAGTTTTCCATAATTTCCAGGCTCTTGTTCATGCGACGTAAGACATCCTCGTTTCTAATATGGTCAGTACAAGAAATTTTCAAAATTCTGCAATACGGCCATAATTCAAATGCTTCAAATTTCTTAGAAGTGACTTCAGTCAGCGTCCAAGATTCCACACCGTAAAGAAGGACACTGAAGACATAACATCTTAGGAGTCTTATTTTTGTATTTAATTTTATTGCTGAGCTTTTAAAAAATGATGTAATTTTGAGGAACACTGTTCTAGCTTTCTCGATACGACAACGAATTTCCTACGAGTGATCCCACTGTTCGTTTATCATGGTATCGAAATATGACTAATGTGGAGTTCTTTGTATTTATGGATTTTTAACCATCATTGTTGATGGTTGTGGTAACAGAAACCAGAGACCGTATCGATTACTGGCCGTTTATTTTTGTCATAAGATGTTATAGACCATTTAAGTTATCAGCCATAACCGCCCTATCGTTAGCATAACGAATATTATTTGTTCGTTCCCCAATAAGCAGCACATCAGCCTTTTCCAGTGCCTCTCTGACGATTTGCTCAGAGTATATATTAGAGACACAACCCTGCCTTAATCAACTCTCAATTGATTCTGCTTCTGAACGCTCCCGTTCTGTCTTAATAAATGCCATATGGTTCCAGTAGAGGTTGCCAATAATCCGCAGATCCGTTAAATCCAACCCAAGGTCTGTCAGAATTCCGACCATTTTGTGATGTTGGAATCTATCAAAGGCCTTTTGGTAATCGATCAGGCACAGATATACGTCATAATTGACATCTCTACATCGCTGAATCAAAATCTGCATCGAAAATAAAGCCTCTTGGTTCCCATGGCATCACGAAAGCCGAATTAAGAAACTCCCCATAGAATTCATAGGGACCGACGGCTTTTCCATTTTTTAGTTGATTTATTGCAATGCGCACTTCATCGGTGGTAATACAGGGCCCAAACAAGTCTATTGACCATTGTAGTTGATCTGGTCTTAAATCAGAAAATAACTCTGTGATATAGTCTTGCCATATCTTCAGTTTCTCCTTCTTATCAATAACAACATTTTCTTGATAACGTCCGTTTGATTCCGTTCTCCGTTCGCCAGTTAACTCTAGGATTTTTCCAAAGATATTAAAACTATCATACTTTCCCTGCAACTCCTCTATCTCTTTACATTTTTCACGATTCCACCTATCTTTAGCTGCTCGAATTTCTTTCTGTATTTGTGTGTGTAGTCTGCTATATTCTCTTTTGTTACCTCTGTTTTTGTGTAACCGTATTAGTCTTAAAATGTCATCTGTCATCCATTCCTTCCTTTTATATGTTTGTACTATAGTTAGATATTTATTCTTTAGTCCCCTTGTTATTTCATTTAATTTTTCTAATCCAGATTCTATGTCTTCGTTTAGCTCTGTGTCTCCAAGTTCTTTATTAAAATCTTTTTTCTATTCAGTATATATCACCACTACACCAAACACTTTATTTTTGCACTCGACGCGCGTTTCACTAACCATGTTAGCTTCATCAGGAGCGATGATTGACTAAAGCTAAACTACCAAATCTACCCTATTTATACTTAGCCTAACCCTTGAATTACTCAAGCGGAACTAATGACATAGGCAAGGCTATCAGTTCCGGTCAAGTAACCAGTAGAGGGGACTATAAGGAATAGGCCCTCTGTCTTTGTTTAAACTACTTTTACATTTTATGATTTCCATACTTTCGTATGCGTTCAACAATCTCCTATCAGATACATTTTTTATTAATCTTAGATTATCTAATGTTACAGTATGATCAGCTTCAAGAGCATGTTCGGCAATGCTAGACTTTTCTGTTCTGTTGTATTTTAAGTGTGCTAAATGTTCTTTAAATCGTGTTCTAATTGACCTTTTAGTTTGCCCAACATACTTTTTGTCACAATCATTACAACTAATTTCATAAATTCCACTTTTCTCACAATTAGGAATCTTATCTTTGGGATTTCCTAAGATATTCCTCAGATTGTCTGATGACTTATAGACTAAGGTGAGGCCTACCTTATTAAATACCTTATTGAGTTCCTTGCTATATTTCGGATTATATGGTATGGAGACATACTTGGTGTTATTTTCTTCGCGTGTAAAAAAGGTGGAATTCTGAATATTAAACCTGAACTTATGCCTATTTATTAGCTTATTTACTAAGTCAGGTTAGTGAAACGCGCGTCGAGTGCAAAAATAAAGTGTTTGGTGTAGTGGTGATATATACTGAGTAGTATCATTGTGCCAAAGATTCCACATTCCCAACTTAAAATCTTTTTTTTAATAACGTTTATTACATTTTCGTCTTTAAGTTCTCGCACATCGTACATGTTTTTCTGTTTTCTTTTTAACTTTTTCACGGTAATACTGAGAACCCCCACCAGGGCATTGTGATCCGAGTTTATGTCAGCACTGGGATATGTTTTGACAGATACAAAACTATTTCTAAAACGTTTATTCACTAGAATATAATCTATTTGAATGGTGATATGGTTTAGTAAGTCTAGTGGGGACTTCCACGTGTATAATCTTCGTGGTGGTGGGTTGACGAAGATGTTAGTGATAACTAGAGACCGGATTATATGCCTTTGCATATTTTCATATGCATTTGCATATTTAGACCAATCTCACCGATTATTGCATATTTTACCCAAAATCTAGTAATGATGATTTTCCCCATATTTACAATATTTCTCGGTATTACTAGGCAATTGAATTGCTCAGGGTATTGTTAATGTCGCCGTCTGGAACCGATCTTATCGCCGGATATTACCTGCAATAGTCTAAACATCGATTAGGTTATAGTGCCAAGGGAATACCCAAAATTACGACGGTATTTTATTCCTTTGTTTCTTGGTCGGATTATTAAGTGATAAGTAGTTAGTTTCTAAGAATATTTGTTTGAGCGTGGATCAAATAAACAATTTTCTCGAAGACGAATTTTTATTTTAAAACAAGATATCAGTTTTAACATTATTGTTGACGCGCTTGCATTAGTGTAGTCTTTTTGCAATTTTTAACGTGTTGTGTTAAAGTTTAACGTGTACCATGCCACCCGCAAAAAAGTGTCTCTTCGTGGGTAGATGATTATCCTGGAACATTAACATACGACGGAAATGTTTTATATTGTCGAGTTTGCGAGAAAAATGTTTCGTGCACAAAAAAGTTTCAAATTGAACAGCATGTCAAGACAAGTCTTCATATCGCAGGATTGCAAAAAAAAGGCCCAGGACAACAACT
The DNA here is from genome assembly GCA_019049505.1 of Pachyrhynchus sulphureomaculatus. Lineage (NCBI taxonomy): Eukaryota > Metazoa > Arthropoda > Insecta > Coleoptera > Curculionidae > Pachyrhynchus > Pachyrhynchus sulphureomaculatus. The sequence continues at coordinate 22,274 of JAHKBH010000333.1, forward strand.
TATAACAACAGCAAGCTGTGATTCCACTTCTATAGACAAACAAAAAAACCACTTTAGCATGGATTTATGTGAAGCATTGCTTGCAAGTAATATTCCTCACCACAAACTTACAAATCCTACATTCAAAGATTTTCTGCGAAAATATTGCTTGAATCAAAAAATACCAGACGAATCAACACTGCGTAAAAATTACATACCAACAATTTACCAACATGTTCTGGAAGAAATACGTAATGAACTTAAGGATGACAGTATTTTCATTCCAGCTGATGGAACTACCGACAGTTGTGGTCGCGTATATTGCGAATTTAATTGTGGGTGCATTAAGATTAGAGCTTTCTTCTTCCTATTTGGTGGCCTGCAAAGAACTTGACAAGACAAATCATTCTACGATCGCGAGATTTGTGATGCGGGTATTAAAAAAATATTTCCTGAATCTTCTGCATATGAAAGAGTGTTTATATTTCTTTCAGATGCTGCTCCCTATAATATGATCAAGGCAGCCAAAGTCCTCCAAGTATTTTATCCAAATTTAATTCATGTGACGTGCTTTGCTCACGGAGTCCATCGACTCGCTGAAGAAGTACGATCCACGTTTGGAAATGTAAATAAACTGATTTCATCAGCAAAGAAAATGTTTCTTAAGGCACCTGCTCGCAATAACGCCTATAAAGAAAAACTGCCAAATGTGCATTTACCTCCCGAACCAGTGGTAACTCGATGGGGA
>JAHKBH010003353.1:5000-38208 GCA_019049505.1 Pachyrhynchus sulphureomaculatus
TAAGGAATAAATAAAAGATAAATTTATCTTTTATTTTATATTCCTTATTTAATTCTTCAGTATCTCCATTTGTTCTTTTGAGTTTTACATTAATTCCATCACGATACCGGGGAAAAGTTTTCCGAACTCAAGTATACAAAAATTTTATATTTATTAAAAAATAATATACGTAAATTGTTTACTCAATTTTTATATTATTATAAAATTGTATATAATTTCTTTAAATTTTATTAAATTATTTCAATTTCAACCAAAACTTTCATATAATTATTTAAAATTTTATAAAATGATTTTTTTAATTTATTTAAATAATCAATTAAATTTACTTTAATTTTAGTTATTTTTAAAAATTAATGTTAGAAAAATTTGCAATAATACAGAATTGCCATAGATTGTATTCTAAATAGCTTTTGTACGAGGATGGATTGAAAAGTTCGCGGCCTAGTCAAGAAAACAAAATAAAATACGTACAAAAATATTTTTATTTTTCGACGTAATCTCCACCTAGCTCTATGCACTTCTTCCATCTGCTTTCCAAAGCCTCCACACCTGTTGAAAAAGATTTTCTTCAGGTCTTAAAATACTGTTTAACTGCAGCTTCGACTTCTTCATTGATGAAATTTCAGCCACCGAGGTGTTTTTAGGTTTGGATACAGATGAACATTCCGGGAAGGGTTCCAAAAAATTCAGAAGAATGAAGTCCGGATGGGGGCAGCAATTCCAAAACAACCCCAATCACAAATTTGAGCCATGAGACTCCAACAGACGTAGTGAAAGCGAGCGTGAGAGGTATCCGAGGATGGAACAAAACTTTTTTGTCAGTAATAACGAGAAGTTAACGTAAATTAACACCCGTTTCCTAGATAAGGGGTGCGGTGGGGTGAGTAGCTTGATCAAAAATCTCTTTGGGTGCGAAAAGAACAACTACCTCCACAAACCACCATCGCAGCGAGATAACTTGCTCAAGCTCCTACAGAAACGCAACTGCCGGAACAACCAGCGCACATCTAACGTGAAACCACCATGGTACACGACTGCGGACTACCATAGTGATGTAATTTTATCCGCTAAAAACAAATTAATGTGTCGAAAGCCATAACACACGAAACACCCCATACATAACAAATAGCTTATATCTCTCTACATTGATGCGATATCTCTGTTCCCAAATCCTCTATAACGCGAGCGACACAGGTGGGTCGGGTTCACCAGAATTTTTGTCACACGGCCTTGATTGTTGTTATGACTTGTGGAGCATATTTGGTGTACCCCAGGTTTCGTCCATTGTCCACTAACGGCGTGTTAGGTAGAGCAGGAAATCGTTGCCGGGGATCATGCCTCGAGAACATCTCCAAACAATCACGAGAAATCGTGAAACGAAGTCGTTTTTTTTGTTCAACTGGAAAACAATCTGAGGATCTAGAGCGGAAACCCTTAGAAAATCCGAGTTTCGTTGGCAAATGGTGTTTTGTGTTCGTTCTTACGAGATGCCTATAGTAACTGCAATCCCTTAATAGTTTAATTCTACAGTCTTTCAATATGAACATCACACACACTTTGGCACGATGTTTTCTTTTGTCCGTAGACGATCGTGAGGCCGGCCTGATCGAATAGTCCGTTTTTGATGCCTCCTCTCGTCCAGGTTTAAATTCTCTGTCAACCCATTTTTTTCACAAGTGGTATGATGACGAAGATAATTCACCTAGTGTTGTTTTCCATATCAACGTAGATTTTTTCTTTGGCGTTAAACTCTTTTTAAACAGGTACTTATGATGAACCGAACGATTTGGGGCAATTTTTTGGCGCATTTTTTTCCTAAGCAAGTCTCTGCACTTGGGTGCTCACTAAACTCAGTTGCTAGGGGGGACCTTAAAAATCACAAATTCTACAACAGCAAAATTTTACACTTGGTGACAACCAAAGAAAATATGAGGGTAACTATAATAAAAATATTATAATTATTTTTGGTGAGCCCGCGAAACATTTCAATCCATCCTCGTATCCTTTTCTATCCCTATTATAGAGCTAGATTACGAGGCTAGGTTTGAAAAGCTCCGTGCAAAAATAAAAACTACTTATGTGTTTGGGGTAAAACCTTTTTTTATTTTTCGACATAGTCTCCTTTTAGGCTTATACACTTCGTCCAACGATGTTCTCTAGTTTGTTGATTCCCTTCCGAATTATAGGATTTGTCCAAGTCTGCAAAATATCCATTAGTGTCTGCAATTCACCTCGTCATTTGAATAAAATCTTTGTCCCGCCAGCCATTTCTTCAAATTGGGGAACAAATAGTAGTCCGAGGGAGCCAAGTCTGGAGAATAGGCGGGGATGATGTAAAACGAGTTGGAATCCTATTTCCCATTAATTTTGCGACCACAACTGCTGAGGTGTGTGCTGGTGCGTTGTCGTGATGGAAAAGGACTTTTCTTGTGGGCCAATCGCGGAGGGCTTTTTTTTTCTTGGCAGCTCGGTTTTCAAACGGTCCATATAACGATTGAATAATATTCACCTGTAATAGTTTTAAAACCCGTTTTCCCCCAGATAGTCGATGAGGATTATCCCTTGCGCTAATCCCAAAAGGACAGTCGTCATAACCTTTCCCGGCCGAACGGAACGGTCTTCGCCTTTTTTTGGTGCAGATTCGGCCCCTTGGTTAACCCATTGAGCTTAGATTGTTGTTTGGTCTCCAGGAGTTATAGTAGATGTTCCATGTTTCCCATCCACAGTGACGAAACGACGCTTAAAGTCCTCCGGATTCTTCTGGAACAGCTGCAAAACCATCCTTGCAACACAGTTCACACCGATTCCGTTTTTGTGGTCAAGGCGTGAGCAAATCGGAGCGGCACCCATCTTGCGGGGATAAGCTTTCGGCCATAGGTGCCAAATGCTTTTGTTTATGCAAATATTATGTACCGGACGCGGTACAGGCGGCCCCGCGATAGTCGAGATACGGCCCCAAGCAACAGCAATCTCACGCACCTTAACTCTTCTTCATCCAATCACACCATATTCTTTGGGATTTGATCGAGATGTCCAATGATTTCTGGAATGTCGTAGACCTCGCACAGGCCGCCCGTCCAGAACGGTCATGTCAGCTTCTCGTCGATCTTGTGCCCATATGGTCGCAGGTCCGATACGAATATTTGAAACTCACTATATAAGCTGTTCTCTATCGAAGGTGCAGCAGAGACACCATAGGGGGGGGGGGGGGGGGCATGTGTATCAACGCTTCTCTTCTTTAGTCTGCTCAGCATGCGGATCTAAGCCTCGTCTTCATATCTAAAGTAATGATTACGTACTCACCTACGTATTCTTGTCGTACGGAACATTCTTCTTCGTTTCCATTTCTTGAAAATCACTCCCGACTTCCCTTAGATTCACCCAACGTAATGCCAAACACAAAGAAAATAGACCAATATGGCTGAAACTTGGTGTCCGTTTTTATTCCAAGAGATGCTAACAACGTAAACATGACCTCGATACGCGCTGGTGGGTGCCATCTCTCGGACTTATTGCAACGGACTTAACAAACCAGCCTCTGTATATATTTTAAATACTCCAAAGGACTTTTACATAGCAAACAACTTAACCTTTTGGGGATGTTGGCAATATTGGCAAGGATCTTGTTTAGAGGGCGTCGAGAGCTGTAGTTTTTAGATCTACCGTTCCATCTCACAATAACTTTTTCCTTTCAAATAAATTCCATTGAATTGTGATTTCGTAGGCACAGCTATGGATTCATTCTGTAATCCGTTGGCTAGAGATATGAGTGGGAACAAAGGTTAAAAGTGAAGACTGGCCAAATAGGATTATGTGGTGTATAGGCCAAAACGTTGGAGCGCGAGTGTGTGTAGAGTGTTGAAAGGGAAACAGTTCGTTTTTTTTATTTAGGCTGTGGTATTTGTAACTTTTTTTCTCACGATAAGTTTTATTTTTCTACAAAACTGTGCCATAAAGAATTGTATTCTAAATATCTGGATGATAAGCACAAATGAAATATTTTTATTGCAGTCAATTCCAAATATATTTATGAAGTGGACATTTTATTCATTTATGAAGATTTATTTTTAATGGAATCGGGAGCAATTGACAAGGTAATCCTATATTTATTAATTGTCAGGTAATATTTTTAAAATGCGTAAAAAAGAATGGTCACTTATAAACATAATTTAGTCAAGAATGTAACCAAAAATTTAAAAAATGATGGTGTACTATGGCACAATCTATAACAATGTACTCTCGTTCCTGAATTCGTTTATTATAACGCCATTGATAGTGATTTTTTTGTGGGGTATTCAGTGTTTTTAGAAAAGAAAAGTAACATGTTCACACCTCCCACGATTTACTTGACGCGGGGGGACAAGGCAAATATGTTTCATAAATGACGAGAAAAAACATACTCTGACAGGGGTTGTTTGTTCCTAATCATAAAAGGAACAAAATCAACTACTTGTGCAGGAAATCTGTTCTGATCGATTTTCCTATGAAGGATATTTAATAAGGGAAAAAAAGTGATTCTCTGTGAATATCGAAAGTTTTTGGCCGTTTTTTTTTTTCCCCTCTAACTCTCCATTTTCCACACCTATTCAAAAGGGTGCATATCAACAGGAAATGACCCGAGCGAAAATAGTTGCCTTCCTTGTCCTCAGAAACCCTAGATGAACCACTTGTGAAAACGCGAAACTCTAATATCAGGTGAATATTGTTATTTTTTCCCCCTTCAATCCTCAATATCACCCCCTCAAATGGGTGCACTTATGTTCAATTAGTGGGACTCCATAAAAATACAATTCGTGGCCGACTCCTAGGGGGAATGGAAACAACGCGCTCGGAGGGCATCTTAGTTTCGAGGTAATTGGCTAAAGAACGCGCGTATACTTGAAAAGCACGTAATCGTTGGGGTCAGCGGGCCAGGAATTTGGGTAGCATTCTCCTCCCAATTTTCCGTGCTGCTTGCTCCCTTTATATAACTTTCGGTGGCGGTTATTGTTTTGGCACAAATCGGGGTTGCCTTAACCTTTTTCCGGAAATTTTATCTTACTTTACCTACTGTATTTGAATAAAGTAATGGTTCCTTTGATTCCGGTTAAATAAATTGATACTAAAAGGTCGGATTTTTTCCCTGGCCACCATATGAGGGGCATTCGGATGCCCCATTTCTTTAATCGGAATTTATTATGTTACATATTAGGATATTATACACTCTAAAGCAAAAACAACTTTTTTCGCACTATTTGATTGGGGTGTAATGGTTAAACCTGTGGCTGTGTTGGGCGAGTTTTTTTGAGGGAGTGTTGGAAAGCTTTCAAGGGCGGGTTTCGGGGGGGGTGGGGTCGTTTGTTGATGTGGTCGGGGCCTATTATATAACCAAACTAATAACCGTTTTTATATTTAACTTTTTCTTTAACCATTGGGGTTTTTGGTTACCTTTATACGTTGGTTTTTTTTTCAAGGTTAAAGGGGGATACCTTATCGGAAAAGTTCTGGGATTCTTATACAAGGGTTCCTTCTTCTGACCCATTTCCGTTGCGCGGGACTGAGCTTTGAGCGTGATGAACGGCTCTGGGGTTGCTGTATTTTCGGTTGGTGGCCTGTCCACCCCAGGCCGGACCAGATCTTAATTTTGTCAATTATATGTGTACATTATATTTTATTTATCAAAGGTAAAGCATGAGATTAGTATTTATTTAATTAATTATTATTAACATTTCATTATCTGATTGTTTCTAAAACCAATTACTATGGTTTTTTGGATCATAAAGTGGCGTGTTATGTATTTTGCTTAAAATACCCTTCCTTTTAAAAAAACTTCCACTTTAAACCATTTAATTTCGGAACAGAAATATCCATTCAATTTTTGGAAAGTAGGAACTACAATATAATTATATGGTTATGGTTTTTTTGGCCAAAAATACATCTTATTTCCTTCCTTGTTATGTGAAACACATCTATTTATTTCAGTTTGATATATGTGTATATTTCAATTAAGGTATTGGAATTTAGCGTTAATGAAAAATTACATCACACCATGCCCCACAAAAAAATAAAAGAAGTGGGGGGTATAACTATTGGATGTCGTTATTAGTTAAGATCCGGTAAGTTTATTTATTAAGCCCCAACTTGATTCCACGAAATTATTCTGAACGTCCAGGGGGGGGTTTTAACGACATCACCATTCTCAATTGATTTTTTTTCTAACCTTCAAACATATAGGAAAAATAAAAACAAATTAGTTTTAAAACAATTAAGGAAAAAAATTATACCCCTCAAAAAATAATTTTTAATTTCAAAAAGGCTTTTTTTCATCGGAAATCCGGAAAGATTGTTATTGAATTATTGTTAGTCGGGGGACACCGCTAAGGGCTTAATTATTTTCTTCGGTTGGGATTTTTTCAGGCGGGCCATTTTTTACAGTTCTGTTTTCTTCTTTCTAAAAAACCCTCAATTAATTCCTGACTGGATTAGTTGCTTCTTCGAATGCAAAAAAATACCGAATTCAAAAATTAAACAATTCAAAACGATCCTTTTACCCAAATTTGGTGTACACGGGGATATTTTTTGTTTGGGGTCGCTGATCACGGATTTCTGAGGTTTTGGATTATTGCTATAAATTCAAAGGTGGGAGGCAAGAATGTTTATTCGCGCCCTATTTTGAAAAAAAAATACACATCGCCGATGGGAAAATTCATCGGGTTTCGATTTTTTTATTATTTCTGGACCCTGCATTACCCAAGGGCACCTCCACCGGTGGTGGGGACGGTTGTTTGTTTACTTCCACCTAGCCGGGGGGGAGGGAGGTATTTCCCCGGAGATTTAAAAACGGCTTAAGGATGCCCGGTCCCCATGGGCAGGTTAGAGGGAAGAAAGAGAATTGCGAATTTGCCAGGGGACTCCGGGGGGGGAAAACCCAGTATCGGGCGGTCGGGTTGGTCAGGGGGGGGGAAAGAAAAAATTAAGCGGGGCCCGCCAGAGCCGTTTCGTCATCCATGCGGGGACGGTTTTTAGGGCTTCTTTCATGTTGTGGGGGTGGACCTTGGCTCATGTTTGTAGGGGAGTATAATTTGCTTTACAAGGGGAAAAAAACGGGCGCCCACGGTTACAAGGGGGGACTTTTCCTTAAGTGCGGATAAAAAATAACCAGTGATGTGATTTTTTTGTTCATTGTTTTGTGATAATTTGGCTTGGTTCAATTCACGTTTTTTAAATTGGAGTTAAAAAAAATGGGGTCCCCCACCGATAAAAGGACAAGATTAATAAAACCTTTTATAGGGATTGTTTTTAAAAACCATTTGAATACAAGGGCAACCAAGGGATTTACAGATTGGGGTGATCCCCCCCAACCTTCATTTTTGCAAGGTTCCTTTGCAATAATAATTGTTGTTTACAATCAAATTTATGGGGGGATAAGGGCGATTGATATAAATATTTTCCATAGGGACCAAGCAATATGAATAAATAAGCGACCATACAGTGGGAAATATGGATTGCTTACTTTTGTATGAATGTGTTTGTATCTAGGGGCAGAACCGAAATAATAAAAATAGGGCTCTCCCATTTACCTTTTATTCCGGATTTTTTCGACAGTAAACAAGGGTCCAAACTTATAAAATACTAATGTCCCGCCTCCCTGGAAAATTAATAAATCCAACCCCCTTGGGATTGTTTGCGATGTTATGGTAAAGAACAAATTGATTTTCCAAACCTAATCTAGTTTCATGCCGGAAAAAACATTTGGAGACTGTGGAAAAAGTATTTCAAACATACCACTGTTTCTTAAATTGTATTTGTTCTAGTGGGAACTTAAACCTAATTTCCATATTTACTAGTGGTGACACAGAGATGAAAGGAATTTCTACCCATTTTACGAACGCGTATAACCAGAAACCCAATACTCGTATCACAGTCAGGCAGGGGAAAATTAGTGATCTTAGGTTCAGGGAGGATTTAGGGCCTTTATTCCAAAGAAATGGTTTCAAGGGAGGCATTTCCTTTGCTTCCTTTTTAAAGGAAAAAAAAAAGACATTGTACTTAAAGGCCAAAGGGAAAAGCTACGAATTTTCTTTAATATAGAAACAGGAGGATGAAGGAAATTTCGGAAAAAATAATATTTCACAATGTGGGACGGGGGGAGGAATTTTGTCAACTTTTCATATTTGTTTTTTTTTACCGATGTTAAAAAGGGTTCTAATGGATGAATTTTCAAAATAAAAAACTTTTTCATAGGGATCCTTGAAGGATAATGGAGACTGTTCAGTGATTCTTTTGATTTTCTAAACGGAGCATTAAGGGGCAGTTTTGCTTGGCATAATACCAAAAAACGTTTACGAGCTCCCATTCCGATTGCTCCATTTCCCACAGTTATGGAAAAAGAAGCGTAGGCAATATTGGAAATAAAATGAAAAAATGATTAAAATAAAATATGTCTTGATTCTTCATAATACTGGTTGAAAATTTGTTGGGAGATCTGGGGAAAATTGTAAAAACAATATTGCTTTGGGCCAAACAGTTTGTCCCAGGGTTGGACAACTTTTATTTTTCCCTGTTTTTATTATTTTAAATTGTTTCTGGTTGGAAAAATATGCCAGAAGTACAGGGGAACGTCTATTATAAGAGAAAAAAAATTTTGGGGCCTGCAACAAGATGTAATCGTTTTCACTCCTGGTTGTTGAAAAATAATGTAATGTAGGTTTGCCCACCCCAAATTGGTAGGATCCAGGAAATGGTTTCTCCTTATTTTCCCCCGCTTATTCACCCATTTAAAAAGCTTGGATTACTTATGGAAAGGCAATTCACGAGGAGGGCATTAAAAAATACCAAATACGGGGGCCCCCATGGTTTCAAATTATTCGCATAAGAAAAAATTTTCGGGGATAAAATTTTTTTTCTCTGAAGCTTAAAAATTAATGGGCAGGCGGGTATAGTTGACCGGTGGGCCACAAAATAAGAAAAAAATTTGTTTCAAAGGATTCCAATTTGAATTTGGTTACTAAAATGAATACCCAGTTTGAAAAAAAATAATAGCTGCTTGGCTTTTAGTTTTTAAATAGGGGAATGTTCGCTATAAACCCAAAAAAAACTTTTTTTGGGAAATAATAAAAAGTCCTTAATGTTGACCAAAAGAAATAGTCGAGGAAAATGGGTTAAAAAAATTTTCGATAACATTAGGTTGCTTTAATGAATTCTAAAAATTTACTTAATTTTTTCCTGGGACTCCCCACATCCGAAATGATTATTTTTCCCAGATAATCCTTGGCGACTTTTTACCAGTTGAGGAGCAAGGGGAAACGTTTTCACCAAGACCTGATTAAAAAATCATAGGGAAAAAAATCCGGTAATATTCAAGGGGGGGGGACGGTTGGGATGGGGGGGAACCATATGCTAGGCGTGACTATTTGCTGGTTCCGCTAAAAAGGAGAAACCCAAAGTGCCCTCAAAAAAGCGTTTTGGGCAGAAAAAGGCCTTTGAATTAAGGTCAATTCGGCCCCCCCCCCCCCCCCCCCCCCCCCTTGAAAAAAAAAAAAAAAAAGAAACAAGATACAGGGCCAAAAAAAAAGGAGGAAAATGGTTTAGGGCGCGGGGTCTAAAAACCTTCGCAAATTCTAGGGGCTTATAAGGTCTTAACTATTTGAGGAGTAATTATGGTTTTTAAAAGAGTCACTGGTTTTTGAGTTTTTTTATTTGGGTCTTCATTTTTAAAAGTTAACCAAGGTTATTTGAGGTTCTATTTTTTTGGTGGAGGTTTACGGGGTTGGTGAGGTGTTCTGTGAAGGGGAGGATCTAGGGTTTTCAAGGGTTTTAGGGTTTTAAAGTGAGTATCAGGTTTTTGAAGGGGTTTTCCCCCAAAAACTGTATAAACCTAAGTTTGGTAGGGGGGAAATCGGTTTGGTTTTCAAAAAAATTTTTTGGTCGCTTAATCTTGGGAATCCGCCACCTTTTGGGAATTTTTTGCCAAATCTGGATACCTCAGATTCATGGATTCAGCATCCCAAAAATAAACCCCCGGTGTACCCCATAAATTTGGGTTAAGAATCGGTTGTGGAAATTTTTAAATTTGGGGAATTTCGGTTTTTGGCATCGAAAAAAGCACTATATCTATCTTGGTTCTGTTTTATTGAGGTTATAAAGAAAACATAACAGAATTGGGCTAAATCCAACCGGATAAAATTATCATCGCCCTATATAGCGTTGTCCCGAATTTACTTAATAAATAACATCAGTATTGTTGAATCATGAAAAAGCTTGAATGAACATCAATTTTTTTTAGGAAGTAAAAATTAGTTTTCTTATTTTTATTACGGTAAATATTTTATACCTATTTATATCTGATGTTTAGAAACATAAAAGATTTTAAGGATTTGTTTATGAGTGCGTATAATATTTTTGTACACGGGTCAGATGATTTCGTTGAATCAAGGCTGCAGGCCAAAAACAAAATACTACGCTAATCTATATATATCCCTCATTCAAAGTATCAACGGAATTACCCCAACTTAATTTATATATTAGTGTACTCTGGGTAACCCAGGATGTTCAGAAACAATAATAAAAAACCGGGGTCAAGTGCCAAGCTGGATAACTAGCCGCACTTACGTTGTTTGTAGGCCGTTTTTACCGAATGGAAGAGACTTTATAAAAAATATACATAAATTTTTGTTTACAGTTTATCATGGGAACTTCACCCAAAAAAAAATACACCCCCAACCCCAAAATGGGGGGAAGGTTTTTCCAACAAAAGTTTGTTTTTCCATATTACATTACTGAAATCTGAAGGTTCCTTGGAATTTTTTTGTTTTTTTTTTAAAATACCAGGGAAATAAATTTATTAAATAGGTAATTGCAACCTCCGTTGATTAAATTTTCAGTTGCAATCTACACCCTGTTGGCAAGAATTTAATCCGGAAATTTTTTTAAAATTTGTCCTGGATATAGGTTTAACTCGTTTTTCGAAATAAAAAGCCCGGGACAGCGATTTTTCTTCTCGATTTTTTTTTTAAAAATAATACAAAGGAAAGGTGTCGGCCCGCAAGTAATTACATTATTATATAATACATTTTTTTTATACTCGTGTTTTTGCACAAAGCTTTTCATTTGACCACCCCACACTCGATGTGGGGGCCCCAGTAAAAATATTTTTTTTTTCAACTTCCGATTTTCACCCCCCCAAAACAAACCCCTTAAGTCCAAAAATTTAAGACTCTCAAAACTACACGGCTCTGGATGAGGCCATCAATTCGCCTATATTATTACCACAATTTCAACTTTCTTATGTCAAATAGTTTCGAAAGAAAATCGGGGTGTAAACAGACAGGGGTACAGACATCCGAAGTGATCTTAATAAGTGGTTTCCGTACGGAAACACTAAAAATGATTCGTCGTATTTTTAACCAGTACTTTTTAAAAATTGAAAATAACAATACTTCAGGTCCCTTAAACACAAAGGATTCTTAGCTAATCATTTTTATACTAAGAAAGGCAGAGACAGGGGGTGGGGGGTTGACAAAAAATTAAATTAATCGACTAATTTCATCGTGTATGTGCCCAATTTTAAGAAATTTTGAGGGGGTGGGGACTAAAAGTCCGTTTGTTTGAGTTGCGATTCAGAAGAGCACACAACAACGTGGATTATAAACATTAAAATGTCGTAAAAAAAAACTATAAAAGCGACCACCGATACCTTTTTCTACCAACTATTTTGCACCACATATATTTTAGTTTTTTAGTCACCCTTTATTTTCTATTCCTATACAACAGTACGGGGACCTTTTTCTGAAAAAAATATTTTATTACATGCCTTTTCTAAAAACTTTTTTACAATAAGCTCTTTAATAAATTTCACCGAATTTTTCAAAGTTTATTTTAATTAGTAAATGTGATGAAACTAAAAATCTTATTTGTATTGTTTATAAAGGTCTAAACGAGTACGAGGCTGGTTTGAAAAAAAGTCCGTGCAAAGTCCGAGAGGGATGGCACCACCGGCGCGTATCGAGGGTCATGTTTAGTTTTTTAGTAGCATCTCTTGAATGAACAGCAACCCCACCAATATGTTTACTAGCCAATATTGGTCTATTTCTTTATTGGTGTTTTGGTATTCGTGTGAATCAAGGGAGGGTCGAGTGATTTTCAAGAAAGAAATGGACGAAAAAGAATTTCGTTTGTGGTGATTATGAAAGGCAAAACGGCCTCAGGGAGACTAAAGAGGGAAGCTTGATATAAACATTATGGTGGGGACTCTGCTACCCTTCGATTAGGGAAACAGTTTTATAAGTGGTTTCAAAATTTTCGATCTGGGTCCATATTGGGCACAAGTGACGCTGAACGTTTCTGGGACGGGCCTGTGGAGGTTACGGACTTCAGAAATCATTGATCAAATCTATGGATTTATGGTGATGGATGACACAGAAGAGTTAAGGTGCGTGAGATTGCTAGTGGCTGTGGGCATCATCGACACCTGAACGGGTACATAATTATTTTGCATAAACATTTTTTGGACATTGAGAAAGCTAACTGCAAGAAAATGGGGTGCCGCGATTGCTCACCGCTTGACCAAAAACATCGGAATCGTGTTGAAGTGTTACAAGGATGGTTTGGCAGCTGTTCTGAAGAAGAATCCGGAGGTGGGTGGACTTTATGGGGGATGAAACACTGGATTACATTACTATACTACTGAGACCAAACAACAATCTAAACAATGGGTTACCAAGGGGAAATCTGCACCAAAAAAGGCGAAGACCGTTCCTTCGGCCGGAAAGGTTTATGGGCGACTGTCTTTTTTGGGATTCGCAAAGGGATAATCCTCATCGGGACTATCTGGAAAAAGGGGGGTAAAAAAACTATTACAGGGTGAATATTTATTTCATCGAGTTATTTTGGGGGACCATTTGGGAAAAAAAAACCGAGCTGCAAGAGGTGAAAAAACGCCCCGCGATTTTGGCCCACAAGGGAAAGTCCTTTTCCATCACGACAACGCCCACCAGCACACACACCTCAGCAAGTTGTGGTCGCAAAAAAATTAATGGAAATAGGATTCCAACTCGGTTTCAACATCCCCCCTTATTCTCCAGGGGACTGTTGGCTCCCTCGGACTACTTTTTGTTTCCCCAATTTGTAAGGGGAAAAAAATCGGCTGGCGAGGGACAAATGATTTTATTCAAACGAGGAGATGTTATTGCAGGGGACACTAAAAATGGATATTCTATGCAGACTTGGACAATCCTCATTATTCGGAACTGGGATCAAAACAAACTAGAACACTCGTTCTGCTGTTGGGGGAGGGGACGGTAAAGTGTTATAAGCCTAAAAGAGACTATGTCAAAAAATAAAAAAGGTTTACCCCCAAACACATAAGTAAGTTTTTTATTTTGCACGGATTTTATCAAACCAACAGCCTCCGTACAATTAACAAATTCTTAAGAACTAGAAATCTACAGTGTTATAAAGCTTAATGATAATAAGTACACCCCGAGAAAATTTATTTGGGATTTTTAGCAAGTTATTTGGAATATAATTAACTAAAGTACTTATCGATAGATAGGTGCCTAAGTACCTAAGTATGCAATAAAAATATTCTGTTGTTAAGTAAAAAATAAAACAAGAACCTATAATAGCTTAATTCAAATCAAAACATCGACAGCTTCAACTTTTCAGTTTTTTGCCCCGCTCAAATTTCAGGAGGGTGGACTTGTTTTAGAATCTGGCATTTTCCCCCTGGCGAGGGAGGGGAAAAAAAAAAACAAAATGAAAAAGCTTAACGGTCCACGCTGCCCCCTGGTGGCGTCAAAACAAAGGGCCGAACAAAGCCCAGTCCCGTGGAAAATTGTGTAGGGGAAACCTGTGGCCAAACCATAGATGGGGAGGTTGGAAAATTAAAAACAAACAAAACTATTTATAGAATGTTCTAGTACCAAAGAAAAAAAAATGCCGGTCGTCCTTGCAAACTACGATAATCACCTCAGGATGAATTCCACAAAAGGGAGAAAAAGAAAGGCCCTTAGAGGGGTCGATGGAAGACTTTAAATTGCGTGCGCAATAAGAAGAAAAGTACAACATTTTTTTATTAAGAAAGAAATACCATACACTACACAAAAAGTGTTTTGGCAAAAAATTCAGAGAAGAACAGGACTTTACTTAGATTTTAAAAAATGGAAATTATGGAAAATCCTCCATAACCTGCATTTTCGTTAGGAAAACACAAATAGCAAAATCTGTTCTGATATCGATAAAAGCAGAAATAATTTGTTGGCCAGAACGAGAATTCAGAAAACTTTCGCAAATCCGAAGAAAGAAAATATTTTTCTTATTTAGATGAGACTTGGGTTTTAATGAGTGGGGGGACCACAGTGAAAAAAATTTTTATGACAACCAAATATTAAGAGTGCCACAAGCCACTTGCTTTTGGGGGGGCACCACTCTTAAGCTTTATGGAAGGTTGATTCAATCAACTGGATTAAAACAATCCCTCTTCCAGGAAAACAGTCTCGCAAAGCTAATTATAGCACATATTTTGTAGTAAAAAACACGGATTTCTTGCGGTGGCTTTGACTCCAAATTCGAATTAAAAGTCAGCTAAAGATTCTGCCCGTTTTGAGGAGATAGGACGGCCGAGGTTTTTGAGGAGTACTTTCAAACAAATTGATTGAATGTATGCCAGCAGAATCAGTTATAGTATTAGACAATGCCCTATACTATTCTCGATTATTAGAGTGACTCCTCGGACAAATTCAATGGAAGAAAGCGGATATTCTTCAGTGGATAATAGACCAAAAAATGTCAAAAATATAAAGGATGGTATGTTAAAAGCGGCAAACTTCTCAAAATTGCGAGACGACAACAAAGAAATACGCAGTCGATGACGATGGGGCAAAAGGAACGAAATATCACAGTGCTTATATTTACCCTCCATATCATTGCGAATTGCACAATCCCCATAGAGCTAATTGGGACACATATGAAAGGTTTCGACCCCCAAAACTTCAAGACGTAAGGCAATTATTTTTATGTCTGCGCGGAAAAGAATAGAGAGGGATCAAAGAGGGGGGGGGGGATAAATAGAAAAAATGCCATTCGACCCATGGAAGAAAGAAGGGAAAATTAAAAATTTCAATTTAAGAGAAGAAGTCGAGTCTTCAGATTTTTGAAGATGATGAATTGTTTTGATTGTAAATTAAAGTCTACTCAAGCTTATTATCTGACGAAACCAACACGGAATCCCTGATCGAAGACCACCCAACGGGGGGAGTTCGCCAGTCTTCTTGATCTGCCTTTTTTTAACCACCAATCCGGAGATTTACACCGGTCACCGTAATACCCTCCGCCGTTAGTTCGGTTCTTCCGACCTCCATAACTTGCTTTTTCGACAACGAGTAATCCTTGGCCAAAATCAAGTTTGACAGGGAGAGGCGTAACCTAGGGGCCGCCGGCAAGATTTGGCACTACAAAAATACTGCGCTAAATGGGAAGCATCTAACATGGAATACTTTCGAACTTTCCCCTTTGGCCGAATGGGGACATTGGGTATTTTCGATTCCGATAAACCTAGACACGCTAACACTCCCATGCTGGAGGACTGCGCCAGGGAGGTTCCCCCCCTCCGATGTTATTTTGGCTGGTATGAAAGCTTACATCCCCTTATTTTTTCGGGAGAAATTTTGCTCCTACAACACGGCAAGCCTTGGTTCGACCGAAAATTGCAAAGAAGCTTGCTTTATTGCTTCTAAACATATTGCCTATCGACAATGGCGCGTGCCCCCAAAATTCCTAACACCGTAAATCGTAAACATCCTTTGTTCATGCACCGGAACAGATTTGCATAAGCAGGAAAAAATTATTTCGACACGAAAACCAAGGGGAAGTGGCACACCCAAATCCACGAAACTAGAATAAAAACAACTTCTCGGCTTTATCCCAAACAATTCCAGGTCCTTTTAGGGCGGGCAGTCGCTAAAGGCCAGTTAGTCCAAAATTTTTACCAAATCCACCATTTTACCCCACTCACCCACAGGGGGCCGACCCAGATTAATTCCATTGCCAACCACACTGTTTGAGAGAGCGAAACATTTGTTGGCTGAACTCTTGCTTAGCTTCTACAGTCATTCGTTTACCTGTCGATTTCCAAAGGAAAAAAAAACAATAACACACTAACTATTCCCCATATTGCATGTCAAGGATGCCCGATGTTGTCTTCCAGACAGCGCATCATAAAAGCGTACTTTTAATGAAAGCTAGACACCAAGAAAGGCGGCTTCTGACGCCCTGACGGATATACCTGCCCATAGGTTCTCAAAAAAAAAACTGCGCCTGCCAATGCAAGGGTAAACTAAACACCAGTTTTCTGTAGACTTTTTAACCACATATCCTACAGAAAAGGAAATTTATCCGGTCTCCCCCACCGTCCTCACCCCCGCCTGGAATTTACCCTAAAAAAAGGTTAGAAAGGGGAAGACCTTGCCAAAAATACACCTTACCGGGGCCCAGTCTTGCACCTACTTTTGCTTTTATCAATAAATATCGACAACCGGTTATCAATGAAAAACCCCGAGCATTCTTTTTCTAAAAATATCTTAGAACGATTCATATATTAAGCGATCACCAATATGGATTTTCCCGTTTAAAAATAGATTTCTCCAACAGGAGGATCTTCTGAACTTATTGTAACACCATGGTAAGGAAACAACGCCAATTGAACCACAACTTCTTGGAGAATACTCGAGGTGCAGAGGTCCTGCTCTTGACTCTATCCAAGCATTCGACTTGTCGGATGCTAAAGTTAAACGCTCTTATTTGGTATGTCTTGAAAGGTTCTTTTTGTTTTTTGTGGCTCTCATGGTCTTCCTCCAGACCAGAGGCGTTCTTCTAACGAGTGGGCGGGTCGACGGGGATTTCTTTCTAACATCCTCACTATCAACGCCCCCGGTGTGCCATCAGGGCCTCCATACTCTCTGCACCTACTCCTCTTTTTTCCTCTCATTTCTACTCATTAACCACGGATCTTGGCTGGGGGGAAAAAAGGGGGAAACGGGATAATCCAAATCTATAGCTTTTTTTGCAGATGAAGTTACGCACTCCTGGGTCTCTTCCATTTTCACCTTGAACGCTCGGGGCGGACATCGGCCTCAGCTGCTTCAGGCGGTGGTGAATATTTGTCCGCAGACAGCAGGGAGAAGGGTCGACTTTCAAACTTAAAACACAAGGGGGACACCTGGACCGAAATCTAACTTCTTATCTTGGCCGGTGGGTAACCCAGTCAACCAAAGTCGGGAATATTTTACATAAGCGTACACAAAACCCATAGGCGGCAGTCCATAGTTTTTTTCTAAAAAAAACGATCCTAACGTTGCTGAAACCCCGGCACATATGTTATGTCGGGGCCCTCCATTCCCCCTAGGGCATCGGTCTGTCGCTCAATTTGTTGGGGCGTTAGTTTGGGCAAGGCCAATCATATGTTCTTGGCATTTTATGAAAAACAATCGTTGCAGCACCCCCATAGCAATGGAAGCAGCTTCTCAAAAGGTTGGGAAATTATTAATTAGAACCCAGGAAAGCTTTTACACCCCACAGCCAAAATAAGGACTGTTCTTAAATCCTCAATTACAAAGCCCTAAAATTCGAACCATCTATGGAATACTGCTCCCACGTTTGGGGCTTTTTTTCCGCTCCCAAAAAACATTTTACCACTGCATTTTGTATGGCAATTCCTGTTCAGAAGAAAGCAGAGCGGTCCGTACTGATTGGGGACCCGAGAAAATTGACCGGCGGCCCGCTTGATTTTCGCTGGAAACATCGAAGAACGGTTGGCGACTTGAGGGGTCTAGTTCTACAAGTATTTTCATGGGGAAAGTGTTTTCGAACGGATGTTGGCCCGCTTTAATTCCTCCCAAAGGACGAGTGCATTGTTAGAAATACACGTACGGCGCTCGGTTGTGCCTTCGCCATCTCCGTATGAGGTTCAGCTTGTTTACTTCCGCGCATATCTACACATCCGCTTTTCAAGCAATCTTTCTATATGGAAGGAACGTCCATCCCTTGGGAATAATAATTTGCCCCTAGGGCGCTGTGGTATTCCCCACCGATAGTACAATTTACAACGATTTCAAGAAACAAACGTGAATCGCTTTTTTTTTTTCCGCCCCACTCGTGGCCGCTCCTGCTGGAGCGCTTTATTTTGGGGACCTTTCCCTGCCAGCCCACGTGTGCTAGACCCATAAAAAAAACAAAACTTATATATCGTAAATTGAGGAATTTGTATATATACATGAGATTCTATAGATTAAAACACTTTATTGGTAAGAAATCTTAAAATCTATTTCTATAACTTTATTTTCTTTTAAGATAAATTGTATTTATTACACACTACCGCCGGTTCATTACGCTCGGGACGGCTCTATTGCTTAATCTATTTGGAACCTTTTTCATTTACATTTTATGACTCTAATTGTATTATAGCAGAGGTATTCTCTAGTCTATCAAATATGGGCATGAATCCTTCAAAAATAACTATCAAAACAGGGCGACGATATAGCAAAACCCAGTAGAATTCTTAAGTGAATCTTTGAATTTTTTTTGGGCGCCAGCTCCAACATGTACCTTGGCATCTACAATGACGGACAGAGGTATTCTGCTGTCAACGCCAAATAAAACAATACACACTTTAAATCAAATTTATATTTAATCCAATATTTTGACTGTTATTATCTCATTTTTATTGACACGAAGGCCTGGTTTTAAAAGTTTAATATATTCTAGATCGAATTGAAATACATTTTTATCTTGGAAATACAATACCACGTAGAAATTACTAACGATAAGCATCATCGTCGCCTAAAACTTTGGGGGGTCCTGGACTTGAGGGGCCTGGCATCCAGCGATATTGTGGAGCTGTCTCTAGGAGTTGGGGTTTTTCGCAGCTGGGATAAAACCGGTATTAGCAGGCAGATTAACGAAAACGCAACGTCGGAAAAAACAAACACGCTGCATCTCATTCTGAACGTGCCGTACACGCTCTAAGCGGGCTTCAAAGAACCCTTAGACGGACCAAAAGACAAAAACCTTGACGTCCAAAAAAACATTATTTACACAAGCCTTTTTACCTTCGAAGCGAAATACTAGGGACTACTTCCCCATTATGTTTAAACGCGGGTCTGATAGAAACCCCACACAACTCAGCTAAGCGTCTTCCCTCCACAACCTCCTCATCCTGTAAACTTAACTTATTCAAACCCGTCATTTTGCCACACCCTGTGTGAATTATGGCGGGGCGATTTCCTACCATTTGAAATTCCACTTGTAACACATATTCAGCTTTTCCCTGGGTTTATTTGGCATTTGTTGAGACCCACAACAATATATTCTTAGAGTAACGGTTGGAATTACTACCCTCCCCTCGCACAAATTCCGCGCTCTCGAGGTTAAAGGAGGATTAAGGTTTTCTCCCCTCAGCCATGCATGCCGGTCGCCCAAACCCAAAGCGCACTGTTTCCTTTTACACACTAAAATACGGGATAGAGTAGACATTACTTCCCCTTTTCCGGGGACAAAATAAAAACCCTCTTCTTACTAAAAATAAAATTTATATAATTCTTAAATATTATTATCCATACAAAAAACAATAGCTTGCCGAATTCCAAATTCAACTTAACAAATTGCTACCAAAGGCCAATTAACCAGATGAATACCGAATTACTTGCTCCATATAGTATTGGTACACATAGGGGGGGCAACCTGGGCAGCAGAACTGGCACCAAATAAGCGCTCGCCAGGGGTATAACAAACCCCCTATGTTTTACAATCAACACAAGCGTTAAACCTCATTTTCTAGAAATACTATTTACTGCAAACGAGTATTATTATTAAAATACCATTTACACCAAAAAACCCACATTAATTTTATTGCGCTTCCTTTCGGGCACACGCGTTTTCCCCACAGCCCCCCTCAAACCATGTATAGCGACTTCATTTATTCATCGGGAGCACGTTGAAAGCCTGCTAAACGCTAAAACTTAACAAAAAAACACGCTTCCTACCCTTATTTTTACTTCCTCCAGCTCCAATCCTGGCGACCTACAAAACCTGAAATTACTTCAAGGGCACGGACCCTTAAACATCAAATGGCGTAGGGGGGGTCCCGAAAGCCACATGCCCCTGATCCGTGTTACATGTACACTCCGTTAGGGGAAAGGACTATAATGGCATAGGGGGGGGCCTCTTGTTCGACTGTATTTACCCACTTGTACTTTCATGTCTTTCCTAAACATTTTCCCATTAACTATGCGTATAACGTTTCAAACCAGGTCTTCTAAACAAGTGACCCATTTTTAATAAATACTTCCAGCTTATTTTCTTTTTAATGTTGATTCAGTAAATATCAGGGGCTTACAAAAAGGCCGCATGGACTTCAAAAACACATATACTAGCTTAATAGGTTTTTATCTACTGTCTATTTTTCAAATGAGCCACCAATCACATGTACTCTCGCCTAAACGCACGCGCGCCGCTATAATTGAACTCTGCTTAGTTTCGGACCCCAATTATTGTTTTTATTGTCGCCAATCCATTATAAAATCCCACCTCACACTAATTACTCCCTCCCCCTCCTTAACATTCACACCCTATACTTTGCCAAATTTTTTTTTTTGTTTCTTTTTTTTTTTAATTGGGGGGTCAAGCACCCCCCACGTTGCTTACAGGGATGACGATCCCTAAAGGGGGGCGGCTAACAGGAGCGACCCGTAGAGCCGGAGAAGCGATTCACGTAGTTACTTGACTCGCCTGTAGCTTTTCTCGGAGGGCCCCCCAGAAGGGAACACCATTCCAACACGGAATGATGTTCTTTATCTAAAAGACTGCTTGAAAAGCGTTGATACGACGAGTCACCAAGTGAACCTCATTCGGAAGTGTGAAGAATTACGCGCGACATGTACATCTTCATCTGCACTGCTCTGGGAGGCAATTAAGACGGGCTTCAATCCTTCGACCACGTTCTCAAGAAAATCCCTGGTCGCACAGATCGTCAATTCGCCAACCCTACTTTCGCTGTACCAGCGAATCAAGGCCGCCGATCAGATCCGGGTGTTCAATTAGCGAAGCAGCTCTTATCTGAACAGGACTCCTACAAATGCAGTGTAGGCAGTTGTGGTTTTTGATGGGAGCGGAGTCCCAAACATGGAGAGCAGTAGCCTTATGTCTCGAAGGTCTCGCCTATAGGGCTTAGTAAAGAAATAACAGAGTTGCCCACCCCCCCCCCCCCACCCCCCCCCCCCCCCACCACAAAAAACACTAACACCAACCACAACCACCCCCCCCCCCCCCGAGTGGAGTGTCACCGCTTTCTGGTTCGAAATAATCATCCGCCTTAACTATTGAGAAGCTCTCCTTGCTCTGCCATGTAATATTGTTCATATGCCAGGACATATATTCGTCTCAACACATTAACGCCCATACAGAATTGCGAGACGAAGAATTTAGAGGGAATGGCGTGCCCCGACATGACTAATGTTCGGGTTATAGCACCATTCAACCTTATTTAGAAAAAACTGCCGCCTGGGCTTTTTGGTAGCGTTTAAACTTCCAACTTGGTTTACAGTACCCCAAGATAGCATTTCTTCCCGGTCCCCCCCCCCCCCCCTTTGTTAAGTTGAACGCCTCCTGCTGTCAGCGGAATAATTCGCCTAAGTAGTCGATGTCCGAGAGCGTATCAAAGTGAATGCAAGAGATAAGTGTACTTGTCAATTGCATAGCAGCTGTAGAATGGATATCTCGGTCTTTTCCAGCAGATCGTTAATGTATAAACATGAGGAAAGAGAGTAGGAGACAGTAAGGAAACGTCCTGGGGCACACATCCCGTTGATAGTGAAGGTGTTAGGAAAAAATCCGTCCGACCACTGCCACTCGTAAAGCACGCTCTCTGAGGAAACATGAGAGCCACAAACAGAACTTTTCGACATACCATAAGGTAGCACGTAGCTTAGTCCAACAGGCCATCGTGCACAAACACGGTCAAATGCCTTGGATTATGTCAAGAGCAACCTGCTCGATATTCTCCAAAGTGTTCAAATTGCGTAGTTTCCCACCCCCCCCCCCCCCCCCCCCTCCCCCCCTTTTCCAAACCATGTGGATACCTAATTCAGAAGATCTCTGATGATCTATGTTTACGACGAATGCATATTGGTGATCACTAATAAAGTTGATTCCTTCATGATATTTTAGAAGATGCTGATTGAATTAGCCTTTTCCATACTTTCGATAATATGGAGAATAGTGCGACTGGTTCCGGTACGTTATTTGGCCAGGACATCTTGCCTTTTTTTCGGAATCGGCTGCACTGAGGCACATTTACTAGCGGAGAAAAGGAAAATATACCCTATCTATAGGCATAGGTTGAAAAAGACTACAGAAACACTCGGTCGTTAATTCTCTTGCAACAAGTTTTTTGCGAAATTATGGGCAGGTATTTCCGTCAGCGCCAGAAGCCTTTTTTTGTGTCTAACTTCCATCAAAAATCCACTTATATGATACGCTGTCTGAAGACAACATCGGGCATCCTTGACAGACTATGGGAATAGTAGGTGGTGTTTTTCCATTGGAAATCGGACAGTAGAATGTGAAGCAAAGAGTTCAGCCAACAACGTTCGCATATTCTCAACAGGATTGGTCCGTTGCCAAATAGAATTATCTGGCCGTGTGAGTGGGTTGTAATGTGGATTTTTTTTTCCCCCCCTCTGAGTGTGAAATTCTGACCAACTGCCTTAGCGATCCTGACTCCAAAAGGACCTGGGAATTGCCGGGACAAGCGAGAAGTTTGATTTCTAATCCGTTGAATTGTGTACCTCCTTGGTTTCGTCGATAATTTCTTTGCTTCTGTTCCTGGCACGAACAAAAGATGTTACGAATTTTGGTAGTTTACGGATCATTCACGCCACTGTCGGTACAGCAAGATCGTTTAGAAGCACCAGCTTTCTTGCAGTTTTTTAGAGTCCAACAAGGCTTGCCGTTTGGAAGGGCATTTCTTCGAACCCCCGGGATTGTACATGCATCCATTCCGGCCAACCCCACCCACCCGGAAACCTCCCTGGCGCGATCCGCTGGTATCGTCGAATCGAAACACAAACGTTCCAACCAAGGGAATATTCGAACAATATTCCTTGAGATCTTGCCCAATTTAGCCGCATTTGTTTTAGTGCCAAATCTTTGCGCGGTTTGAGGCCGGCACTCTCTGACACAGATTGAGTTAGAATTACTCGAAGGTCGAAAGTAGTTTCTGGTCGGAAGACCCCTAACGGCGGATTTACGCTGGCTGACCGTGTAACCATCTCCGGATTGGTGGTTTACACAAACAGATCCACGAAGACCTGGCGAACTCTCCAGTCTCGATCCAGTGAAATCCGTGTTGGGTCTTCATTAAGCTGGCGTCACGCCACAAAACTGATTGAAACTGATTCGGCTTCACGACCTTGTTCGTCGGTAGTATCTGCAATATTTAAGCCAGTTGATGTTATGGGGACATTAAAAGTCGCCCAGAGACGGCAATATCGGCCTATGCGATAGATGATTGTGTAAATGATCAATGGCTTGTCTGCATGCGAAGCGAAAAGTGATTCTACCGTTGCAGTATCCACTTGGTGGTCGCTAGCGGCTACAGCCGCCCCTTGTGGTTGGTTGAGTCGATATATTTTTCACCACATACCATCAAAGTTTGGGGGCTTCCAGGCCTCTTCCTCGGTCGGCCAAGAGCGGTAGCTTCTGACACCCGACCCGCAATTCGCAAAGTTAAGCCCATAACAAACGGGACTAGAACATCGTATCCCCGGATCAAGAAAGTTTACTGTGCGGTCGATGCCACTGACCTACGTATCGCAGGAGCGAAAGACCATGCGGTTTCAATGAATTGCAGGGGTTGGTGCACTGATGTCTGTACGATTACAAACCTGATATGTTGCAAAACTCATTTTGAAATTTGTATCTGCATGTCGACGCCCTGAAACCAGCCACCACCCGGAGATCGAACGGGGGGCTATTTTACACTCCGACAATTTTTTGTATCCAGGTGCCTCATCATGCTATATTGGTCCCACAGACCGGGAACATCGGCACAGCCACGTAAACGTTAAGCAACTTCACGCCGCTTACGCCGCCTTAGAATCTGATCTTTGCTATTTTCCTAAGACATTCCTCAAAGGGTCCTGATGACTTATCGACTAAGTTGGGCCTGCCTTATTAAATACCTTATATCGAGTCCCCTGCATATATTTTCGGATTATATCGACGTATTGGGACATACTTGGTCTTATTAGTGTTTCACGTGTAAAAAGGTAATAATTAACCTGACTACTTGTCTATATATTACACTTGTTAATTAGTCGTCGGGGGTCATCCTACATACCATTATCTCTAGTTTATATTCTAATTCGATTCCTAATCATTATTGAAGATTACTCTATTCAGAGGAAAAAAGTGACCAAACGATGAACTAAAGATATATAATGCGGCTAATTTATGTTGTTTGCAAAGAAAGTGCAATGTAACAATAGTGTTCTTTTCTATGGATATCAAATTCTAAAACTTATTGATATTTTTGATAATTAAAATATCCTAGAGAAATGACAGTTGTCCTTTGTTCTCAATTTCGTGAGTATAATTTCAATAGACTTATACATCGGCTATTTAATTTGGAAACAAAATCATCTATATTGCTTTCTTTGTATCAAAAATCGCGAAAACATCATTCACATACCTACACATATACCCATCGAGAAATACTCAAATTCTTTAGTGGCTTCGGTTTCAAACTTACTCGTAAAATAAAATTGGCTATGAAGGATGATAAGCAAATTACCTATAGCTGTTCCTTCCTAAGTTCCTGAACAGATCCACTGAACTGTTAAAACTGAAAGATAATTTTGTTCCATACAAAGTTTAAATTATGTTAAGTATTCATGGACAATTTCATTCTCAAAAGAGTCATTCGTTTCTAAGTAATTCTTGGAGATATTGTAAAATTTGTGGTATAAGGCCACTGGAAAACTAAGAAATTGACCACCAACGCAAGAAATTAAAACATATTACCTTCTTTTCAGAACTAGGCCTTTTGTTTGTTGTTCAAACTTTCTTTTGATTAACCTTTTGGATATCAAATATGTGGGTGAACCGACCGATGAATACAATGAGTCGTCCACGCTATTCGCTTTTCCGGGAATTTGTGAGCAATTTTGGGGAAATCAATACAACTCATGGGTATGGTGGATTACTACTCACATTTAATTTAAATTGTGGGAATCGGAAAGAAGGTTCTTGCATTCTTTACAAGAATATTTTAACTTCATGTTATCATTCCTCGGCAATAAATTTCTCATGTTCTGTTTCATAAGAATCCACAATTTCCATAAGATTATCCTACATATTCGACAAATATTTCTTTTTTTTAATCCAATATACACAAACCTTATTTTCTTTATAACCGCTGTTTAAATATAGAAGAACATCTTTCGGTCTCAATCCTACTAACTTTTAATGTTTTTTCGTGAATTCGAATAGTCTTGTTAAACAAGTTTTTGATCAATTAGCTAGCGCCAGGCTTCCCTGACAATGAATTTATATTTTAAGGAAGTGTACAATAGACCTTTAAAGTGCTCAACAATTAGGCTATAAATTCTCACTAGGGCGGGGGTACTGCACAGTTAAGCCCTTTATATAAGATGATATTTCATACTTCTGTCAAGGGTTGCGAAGCATCTCCCTCCTGATGACGTACCTGAAAGCGAGAGCGCGACGCGTGCAAAAAAACGAGTTAAGAGTCGTGGAGAACATATACGTGAGTAATCACAAATCACTTGTAGTCCACAGATTCCAAATCCCACCATCAACAACCATCTTTAATAACACTCACAAAAATCACTCGCTAGATAACGTTAAACGAAAAACACTTTTCCATATTATTACTCTACATACACGTCAACTCATTCCTACTTACTTTAGTTTTATAAATAAGTACGCGACACAGCAAATTATGATACGGTATTGTCTTCGAATTTCGAAACCATTATTTTCTTATTCCAATTTTGAAACCATGACATCATTTATAATAATCAGCTAGAACTTAAAGCAACACCTCCCAGCTAAAAGGAAACAGATACATATTTGGCTTATGAAGCCTAAAACACCAACAAATAATTGATTAAATTCCACATCATATACAAAGCCATTGTCAGCTAAACCCAAACGAACAATAATAACCAAAATATCTAGATTTTAGAAATATCTCGCCTAAGGCACCATATCATTAATGATTTCTAAAACGACACAAATAATATAAGGCAATAGTCAAGGCAAGGGGGGATTTGAACCATATATAATTTACCCCCGTGTTTATCCTTAACCTAAATTTCAATAGTCATAATTTATTGAATAATACAGCAATAAATAAGAATATCGTAATCACAGAAAGAAAAAATAGACTTGTACCCCCAACCGATGCCATTACATTGTTATAGACATTAAACATGGGTGCCTTGACCCCTCTGGCCAACGAACCAGATAAATAACATCAATACATCATAACTAGTTATACGGCAAGGTTAATCCTATCCTTCGCCGAAACTATGTAAGCCCCACGCCACTCAGAAGTTAGAAATAAAACAATGTCGACGGGAAACCAGAGTGTATGGGATTAATTCTATATTCCCAACCTTAATTTTCGGGAACTGCTATCGAGGCCCCGCATGTTTCACTTTATATCATTTGTACAGGCCGATGTGTGAACAGTCCCCTTAGTCCTGGTGAAGGAAGCCACTTTTTTAACGCGCTAATCTTGGACATTTCTGAATCAATTCATTACAAGTAACAGTTATAAATCACGTTGTGATAATCACAACTATTTTATTCCCTATTTCCAAATAGAGATTCCGAATCATAATGAAAACCTTGAGTCCCCAAACAAATCGTGTTACTTTCTCCTTACGATAAATCCACTTGTAAAACCTTTTTCGGTAACCTTTTTCACCTTTGCTCCCTGCATCAATAAGACCGTCGTTTTGGTCTCTGGGGGTGTTAATGATGTGGGATCATACGTTTCAAGTCATATATATAGTCACAAACACGAACAAACGCCATTTTTTCCATTGTATTCCGCTACAACTTTCAACAAACCATGATTTGTAAAAGCGTCCTTCCTCGTGCTTTTAATTGGTCTGGGAGGTTCACAACAGGGGCAATCTCTCCGCCGCACCCAAGCTTTTTAGACTTTTAAAAACATCATGGCAGGGATAATACTGTACCCTTTTACATGAGATGCGCTGTATTATCTTTCATAAGCTATCTCACGACGCTTGCGGCGCATGATCAACCATCATGATTACCATGAAATATTCTCGCCCAATCTCAGCAAAAACCCTCAGTAGGGCCATGCTGAATAATGCAGCCTCTACAGTAACTCGTGTACGGTACGGCGACGTTGAAAATCATTTAACCTAATAAAAAATGGACCTCGAGTACTGGTAGGCCGAGTCCCCATGGAACTTCTTCCAGTTCAGGTATCTCACTGGAGGACCGCAGGTTGTCCACTTATTCGAATACCCCCGTCCGCTACGTACCCCTCATCCATTACAAACCGTGTAGAGGCACCGCATGAATTAACGATCGCAGTTCCCACACACACACTGCTCATTGCATCAAGACTTGGCCACTTAGACAAAAGCATCCATTCCGCGAATCACGCATAGGCAACAGTCAAGCCGCATAAACAAAATACATTGCCCTCCTATATCGTAGAACTTTCCCAGAATAATCAATCCAACCTTCGTGTGAATATTTAAAAGATTATCCGAATCTGACATATGTGATCCATATATATACTTACACATACATAACTATATATATATATATATTATATATATATATATATATATATATCTATATATATATATATATATATATATACATACCTATCGGTGAACAAAAAAATCGACTCAAACTATTTGGCTTCATTTTCATTTCACCCGAATCCTAGAATTTAGTGTTCATTATATTTTTACGGATTTTAGTATCATATCATGCTTTTTACTGATTATAAATGATTGAAAGGGAAAAAAGGAGAATAAGGATTGAAAATAGGGATAAAAAAAGAAAAATTAAACAAATGTTAAATTGAACAATTAAATTTATTAGTAAAATCCAAAATCAATATTTTGTGTTACCACCCCCCCCCCCCCCCTCCCAGCCTTTATTACTGCTTCCAGCCGGTTTTTCATGGAGCGGGTAAGATTTTTTACCACCGTACGTGGGATTTTTCCCCACACTTCCGCCATTGCAAGTTATAAGTCCCTCAGTGATGCAAGGGCTGGATTTCTGGTTCGAACCCTTCTTTTGAACTCATCCCACATGTGCTCGATTGAATTGAAGTCGGGACTCCTCGCAGGCAAGTTTAATAGGGGCATTCCGACTTCCGCCGCCAGTTATTGTCGCAACAGCATGTGGCCTTGCATTGTCGTGCATTAGCACGAAGCTATCGCCAACAAACCCAGCGTGAGGAACTACGTGTTCCTGCAGGATCTCCTCGCTGTACCAGTGAGCAGTTAATCTACCGCTACGAGTCTCATCAGTCACGAAAAAACCAAAATGGGTTTTCGCATCCAGTGAGATGCCTCCCCACACTATGACAGAACCTCCTCCGTAGGCGACGCGTCTCAGTAATTCAGCACTGCGTATAGCGCTCCCCAGGCCCCCTAGAGACTCGTCTTCTTCCATCATTGCCATGTAGGCAGATTCGGGATTGTTGGAAAATAAAACGGAATGTCATTGCTCTAAGGTCCAGTGGACATGTTCTCGGGCAGATCTGAGTCACGCTTGCCAATGGCCTGCTGTTAGTATTTGGGTCCGTTAACTGGTTTTTCGGAGTTAGGTTGGCTTTTTAAGTCTTATTTTGGCTGTCGAATGACTAACAACCCTACCACGAAATGGTCGAAGTTTCCCGCTGGACCTCAACGCCGATCAAGTGAGGATTTCTTAGAGTTGTGTTGACAATGAAGCAGTCGTCCTCGTTCCAAGATACAACCTTCTTTCTTCCTGATCCTGGTCTCCGTGTAAAGGCGCCAGTCTCTTGGTAACGTCTGTGTACTCTGGAGACAACTGACTGGCTCAGGTGCAGTTGCAGTGCAGCGAATACACGTTGGCTATGCTCTTCTTGTAATAAGGCAATGACTTGCTGTTTCTTCCGGGGTGGTAACCATTTTCCGATGACATAATTAGTGAGCAGATATAGCAGTGATGTTGATGGTTTCAAGGAATTCCGGTAAAGGAATGATAGGAAAATGCAGTTGCATGAGTTTTTATAGGGAGGAATTGCGCGTAACGAGTACATTGCTGACCGAGCAAAAACGGTTCTATTGAGTAAAACCATTTTAAATAGTAAAACATTTTGGAAATTCAAATGTTTTTGGTATTATTGGAAAGAGTAGAAAATCAACATTCTAATGATAGCAAAAATAATACCACTCCACAGTGCGAAATTTCTTGAGTTTACCGGAACTTAATTATTTAAACCAGTAAAACAGTTCTATTTGTTGGTTTTTTTAAAATTTTTTAATAAAAATTAATGTGTTTTATTTAAAGTTTTTCAGTTTATTTGTGTTTTTTATTATAGAACAATTAAAAAAACATACATTTTGTAACAACATTTTGAACATCTATTCAGAACGAGACTCATTGCAATCGTCTGAAGACTCGCAATCATTACATGGGTCTGCAAATCTTTCTAACAACTCTCTAAAACTTCTGGCGTAACTTCACTATGCTTGGTTTTGAGTGCTTTACGAAGACGACGATGTACGGATCCGATGAAATAAAGCAGTCGATTTAAATAAATCCGTATTTGTGTCAATTCGGGATGTTTTTCTAGTAAAAAGTTCGGCGATATTTTTCTGCAGTCTTTGTTTCTTGCCTCCTGAGCTTATTGAGAAAATTGTCCTATAATATCCTTTCCATGACAAAGGACTTTATACACACTTACGGGCATTGAGTACCAGAAATATTCTTTCAAATGCAATTCCAAAGTTTCTCTTGCATATTCGCCGAACTTTTCTGAATCAATTTTTAGACCACAATTTAGGCACTCTAACAGCACATGAAAACGCTTGATCAAATCTAAATTAACGCCAGTTATTTCGGAAGACTTTTCGGCATTTCTAAAGAATTTCCTCGCGGTATTACCATGGTTTGTGTTTCCGGTCTGCTGTTTTGGCATATCTATAAGCAAGCCAACCTCCTCTTTGAATTTTTTGTTGAAAGTATTTTTTCTTCTCTGCAACATTTTTTTTTTTTTTTATTTTCTGCTCCACGCGCTTGCCATGCCTTAATATCCAGTTTGTACGATATATGTACAAAATACATTCCAAAAACCTTATCGATGCATGAGGGGTGATATAGTCCAAGGGATAATAAAGGATTCATTTATATTTTTTTGAGTATATCGCAGATTTTGTTCATTTCACGAAGGGGGGTTTTTAGGTTTAGCCCCGCATAAGTAGCATGGTTTGTGATGATGCACAGGATGATACAGCAATTGCAGACTGGACTTTACCGTCAATCATACAAAAGATCAATTTGCTGTAACCTGAAAATTGCTTGCCATGTAAAAGTATAGTGGTTGGAATAAGTTGAGATATTTGTTCTTTCACTTTGTTTACTTCTGAGGTAATTACACTGACTGTTTCTTTAGCAACAAACGAACTTAATGGGGCGACAGTACCGTGTGGAGAAGAAGCAGGGTTTTTCCAAATTACTGACTGATTATCACCATTATCATTTACGGAGCACATTTGGATTGGTACCATTGATACACTAACATACTATCATCAGAGCTATGTTTGTCCATATACTTTTTTCGATAATTTTAACTTGTTCCGCCCCATCATCAACCCCACTTTACGATAATATTTAGTGCTTTAACGTTTGATAAAGTTCTAAAGAATCCCTTCTAGCCCTGTACAAAGTCTTGCTACGGTATGATTTATAAGCGGCTGAACTGATAAATTCAGCTGAAACTTCAGTTATTATTATGTCCTTTGGATAGCAAAACCTCTTTGCCTCTTTTACCAACATAATAAGGTAGATACAAAGTGCAACGGTGATTTTTTGCTTGATCTCGAACAATGTTGTACTGATTTGACGATAAGTTTGCATCAATAAGTAGCGCCAGAGCCTGGTCTGGTCCACTAGGCAATGCATCCCTTACAGCATTTTGAAAATTTTACGTTATTTTCAAGCAGCTAGCATTTTTTATTTAGAAATGATGCTAAATTTCGACTGGATTCCCTCCTCCTTTTTTGTATTTTACAAACCGGCGCACGAACAGTTGCTTTTAAACTGCAAAGAGCGTCAGATGTTAGCATTGGTGAGCCTATTTTTTTCCAAAACACAAAACCAATGATGGCGTCCGATGTCGGTTCTTCCTTCCACTTTTGGAATATGCAGTTATATGAATCTTTGCAAAGTCATTCTGGAAAATGTTTAATTTAAAAGAAGATCGCAAAATATCGCAGAAGAATCTAATTTGTGTTTCCAACAGAGGAAAAAAAAACCTTTCAAATTTTGTAACATTTCAAGTTATATTATGTAGTATCACTTTTTAAAGTCTCCACTGAAGTTAAAAATGTAAATTTTACTTACTTCTTTAAAATCACACTTTTTCACGAATAAATCACACACGAGTAAGAAAAGATTTTGCAATTATAAATGCCATTAATTGACACTTCTCTTATAAATAATAAGAAGAAAAAAATCATGGCCTACTGACTTGCCGTTTGTATGTACCACTCTATTAACTTAAACAAATCGAATAGCTTTCTGTAGGCAAATAAAGTATGATTGAATAAGTAATGCAACTTTCAGGTGCATTTTGCCAGGTGTTTTGCAGGCTTAATCCCAAACTGAGTATGAGGTTTTAGAGGTGGGATATTAACCTACCAAATAATGAATGGTCTTATGCATTTTACGTATTTCAAAAAAAATTGAATAAAGTTCCGCTAAACTTCCTAAATTTCGCACTGTGCACTCTTTGAAAATTATATTCAAGGATCGGTGTTAAATTATACAAAATCGTCTGAGTCGAATTTTTTGCTACCCTATATATATATATATATATATATATATATATATATAAATATATATATATATATATATATAGCCCCCCCCCTCCACAAACAAACTGTAATACTGCAAAATACTTAAATACAAATATGAAGAACAGTAAGGATAAAGGTATGTTAAATGATACAAAATCATTTTGAGTCGAATTTTTGGAGCTCCCCAATATATATATATATATATAATATATATATATATATATATATATATATATATATATATAGTACATAAATATATATATATTTATATATATCTATATATATATATATATATATATATTATATTTACATATATATACATATACAAAACAAACTGTATACTGCAAAATACCTAAATACAAATAAGAAGAACAGTAAGGATAAAATTATAAATAGTAGTAAATAAATAATAGATGAAGCTAGTCATTTGGTTTTCAACTTAGTGCCATAAACCTACACACATACGTATTCGGTTTCAGTCTATCTTTTATATTCTTAGAAAAGTAAGTTAATCTTCAATGAATAAAATAAAAGTATTATTTTACTAAGCCTTTAGAACAGATTCTTAAAATTGATTATCACAGACAAATACACTTAGTTTTTGTAACTTGTTCTGGAATGAACAATGTGTCTATATAACATTGTTGTGCACCCCTTTCTTGATTACATGTGCGTCGTCCCTATAAGAAGGTTTTTTGGCTTCATTTCAAGCCCTTCAAGTGGTAATTTATCGCCACGGTTGTAGATCTCCGAAGAGTTTATATCTGTTCTAAATTAAAGCCTCACATTCTTATCAGATGGTGGATAGAAGTTTTTTCTTCGACATCACATAGTCTGCATGTCGTAGGGCCCCCTTATGAATACCCATCTCTTAAAGGTTTCCTCAGATAATAGTGGTCTATGATCAGTCCCAGTCCCACCTTAGTTTGGTCTGGGCCCTATGACCATCTGTTGATTGTTATTTTTACCAGATATTATGGAGGTACGTACCTTTAGAGTCCCTGCAGGGACTCTAATAGGTGCAATTGTTAGTATTCCGAACGGAACACTTATAAGATGACTTCGGTATCTGTCTGTTTGTCTGTCACACCCAATTTTCTCTACGA
>JAHKBH010003357.1:0-37500 GCA_019049505.1 Pachyrhynchus sulphureomaculatus
TTTCCTGTTTATGCAAGACAACGCTCGACCTTAGGGAGGTACTTTACTCGATTTTTTTTAATTAAGTTGATTTACCGATTATGCAATGGCCACCAAAAAGCCCGGATCTGAATCCGATAGAACATGTATGGGATCACCTTAAGAAAAATGTGAAACTACCTGCACTAGAAACCTGAGGGAACTTGAAAATGCAGTTATCACAGAATGGGAGCAAATTTCTCAAGATTTTATCCAAAATTTAATTAGAAGCATGCCTAGGCGCATAAACGCTGTCATCCGAAGTAGAGGAGGCAACACACGCTACTAGTGTCCCAGTTACACCATTAATTTTGCTACTAGTGTCCCAGTTTTATTTTTTTCATTATTACATAATTCAACGATTTTGTTATTAGCTCTTAAGAATAATTTTAATTCGAATCTTATAGAGAAATTTGGTAGCTAATTCACTTTTAAAGTATCCGAATAAGTTTTTTTCTAACTTTTAGTGTAACCAATGTTCATAAAAAATTATTAAAATTATAGAGATTGTATGATTTAATATATTGTTGCGTTAATTTTGTCCAGGAGTGTATAAAATATAATTTATTTTAACCAACAATTTGAATAGCACATTATGAAATATCTTCTTCTTCAAAAAGAGTTCAGTATATCTATGGCTGAAACAAAATAAAATCAAAAACAAAAACACACGCGTATATCCTGAAAATAACGTTTTAAGCGTTGCCTGTGTTCGAGATAACGACAATTACTTTTGAAATTCAAAGCGGCCCTAGATCGGGAAGGCTTGATTGGGACAAAACACAAAACGAGACACAAACAAATAATCACTACGTGTTGCCAAATTGATATTTTTTATTTTATTATTTTTTTATATCGTTTAAAGGATACCCGTAAAAAGGTTTAATATTTGGAAAACCACTTTTTAACGAACCTTTCTATTTGAATATTTCGAAAAAAAATAATTAGAGAAATTTTGAGAAGGGATATGTTGATTGCATTACTAAAAAAGTTTAAAAGTTTGACAATTTAATCAAACAGCAAAACAGCTCCAACGATAATTTGAGAAAATGAGGAAAACCAAATAAAACGAGAAACAAAATAACCTCACTATAATCGAACCGCATAAAGGAAAATTGCTTATTTCCAGGACTTTTTGTGAAAAACAATTTAAACTGAACCGAACTTCCACGCGAGATTTCAACACTTTAACAAGATATACAAAAGGATTAGTTCTAAAAAACGTTCTCGATATAACTTTAGCAAAATCCAGATAAAATCGGCAACGCTGTATAGCGCGTTCTGCGGGAAACAATTTGGGAAAATCGCACACAACGAGGAAAATTGGAATTTTCAAGACTGAAAGCTGATGGATACGCGCTCTGGGCTTTTCGTGATTACATTACATTGAAAATGTCTGATATGTATCGATATGTTGAGACATCGATACTCTTTCTTTAATTCGTGACTTTTTATACTGTTACTAAAGTGTATTTGTTTGGAGTTGATAGCAGAATTCTCTCACTGTAGATGCAAATATATGTTGGGGGTGCGCCCAAGAAAAAAGAGATTTCTTATGCATTTTACTGGATTTTGCTACCTGTTTTGAATTATTTTTAAGGTTCACCTCATTTTAGGCAGAAAAACGTCTGCTATACAAAAGAGTCATAAAATGTAAATGAGGGTTCATGAGTAGCATAGCCGTCCGAGTGTAGCCTGCGTTTAGTGTTTAATTAATAAAATTATCTTAAAAATAAAGTTATAGAAATATAAGATTTATTACCAAAATTTTTTAATCTATAGATCTATGTATATATACAAATTTCACAATTCACGATATATAAGTACTTTAATAACAGTCAAAAACAATTATCATTTTCAAAATCTGAAGACTCGACTTCTCATAAATTGATAAATAAGGTTCTATTTCCATAGTTTCTTTGATGTATTCGTCAAGGTTCCACATGTTATTTTCTTCTTCTATAACATAACGAATGGCATTTTTCCAATTATCCTCTTTGATCCTCTCGATTCTGGCGAGTAATAATTGCCTACGTTTGGAAGTTTAAACGTGGTGTTTTTCCCTTGCAACGGAAACCTTCCATTGTGCCCAAATTAGCTCTATGGCATTCAATTCGCAATGATATGAAGGCAATCTAAGCATTGTGATATTCCGTTACTTTGCCATCTCATCGACTGCGTATTTCTTGAATTGTTTAATTATTTATTTATTTACGGTTCATTAGAACCTAATTTAACTATCGGATAGGCATATTCTTACAATGTTGATATAATAGTTGCTTAAACTTATTTATGGTTTCACAATTTTTAATATTATTTGGTAGGTCATTAAAATATTTAAGTCCTTTATAATAAAGATTTGCTCGATCAGCTTCATTTGTAATTCCCGCTACTCGGAAGTCATTTCGTCCTCTGGTGTTGTAGTTGTGTATCTGATTGGCGTATCTAATTTTCTCGGTCAAATATGCGGACAATTTTCTATCTTTATATTATAGATGAATTTCATTGCGTAATAAAATAACCTCTGCTTTACACTCAGCCAGTTTAATCGATCTAACATATCTTTTATGTGCGTATCTCTAGGCTTCTGCAATATAAATCTCAGTGCCTTGTTTTGAAGTTTTTTGCAGTAGTTCTATTTTGTGTATCCTTAGCAAGAAAAAATACCGAAGGACAATAAATAAAATGTGGCTCATTATGCTTCTATATATTAATATTTTATGGTATTCACTTATGATGTGGCAAGTTCTATACATGAGATAAAGTTTTTGGTTTATTTTATTCACTAAATATTGAAAGTGTGTATCAAATTTAAGTTTACAATCTATTATTATACCCAAGTATTAATTTTAATTTCGTTTACTTTTTCTATTTCACGATTATTTATGTATAAATTATGATATTATATAGTTATTGTGTGATATTATCATATATTTAGTTTTATCTGTATTTAGTTTTAACATATTTATACACATCCACTTGTAAAGAATATTCATATCAGACTGCATTTTATTAATAGCCACATCCAAAACTAACATCACTAATTGCAATCAGTGCATCGTCTGCAAATAGTCTAACATCCCCGTACTTTAAAACCGTCTTTAATGTCATTTATGTATATGAGAAACAGTACCGGCGCAAGGACAGAGCCTTGCGGTAGACCATAATTCACTGGTATCGCTGATGATGTCGTGTTTCCAATTTTTGTTTGTTGCTTTCTATTCGATAGATAATCTTCAAACCATTTTTAATTCTATGTCACGCACTCCAATTTTGTGTAGTTTCATAAGCAATAATTTTCTCGAGTCTATATAGTTTCAAATGCTCTTTTTAAATCTATGAAAGTTGATACGATGTATTTTTTTATTTCATCAAATATTCACGCCATTCACTTTTAACATAATTAATTGCAATTTCACATGAGTGTTTGCTTCTAAAAACCCGATTGCTCTGGAATAATAATATTGTTATCATTCAAATATTGCAGTAACTGATTTTTTTTATCACTGTTTCAAGGATTTTTTCGTCACTTGGAAGCGTATTTATTGGCCGCATCTCTTCAGGTTTTTATAGTATATTTTATTTTTTTCAATTGGCACAATTTTGGAAATTTTCCATTCGTTAGGAAGTATTTTCCTTGCAGCATGCTATTATTGATGATATTGGCGTAAAAAAAGCCATGTACGTTATATAATGTTTAATTACACCTTCAGATAAAATATTCTTACCGCCAATTTTATTTTTAAATTTTTTAACTATTTTCAATTATTTCGTTACTATCTACTGTTTTCTACTGTGTTTTCAAGGATTTTTTCGTCACTTGGAAGCGTATTTATTGGCCCGCATCTCTTCAGGTTTTATAGTATATTTTATTTTTTCAATTGGCACAATTTTGGAAATTTTCCATTCGTTAGGCATGTTTTTTCCTTGCAGCATGCTATTATTGATGATATTGGCGTAAAAAAAGCCATGTACGTTATATAATGTTTAATTACACCTTCAGATAAAATATTCTTACCGCCAATTTTTATTTTTAAATTTATTTAACTATTTCAATTATTTCGTTACTATCTACTGTTTGAAATTTAAATTGGTGATTAATTATATTTGTATTTCCCATAGTATTCTGCACAACGTCTATACCATTTTTAATGTCAATGACACTCTGAACAAAGAATTTATTTAAAAGTTTAACAATTTCTTTTTCATTTTCAATTATTTTACCATTCATAACGATTCTGTTTATTGCACTGGTACTTTTTGACATACAAATTTCTTCTTTTAAAACTCTCCACATTTCTTTGCTGT
The DNA here is from genome assembly GCA_019049505.1 of Pachyrhynchus sulphureomaculatus. Classification (NCBI taxonomy): domain Eukaryota; kingdom Metazoa; phylum Arthropoda; class Insecta; order Coleoptera; family Curculionidae; genus Pachyrhynchus; species Pachyrhynchus sulphureomaculatus. Next base: position 4,327 of record JAHKBH010003357.1, read on the forward strand.
TTCTTTGATTATTTTCAATTTTATTCTGTACATATTGCACTTTCTTCTGTTTAATCATATTTTTATATAATTTTTTTCACTGTCTTGTAATCTTCCCAATCATTAGCTATTTTGACTATTTGGTATTTTCATACTTTATTCTATGTATTTCTGTCAGTTCCCAATCATACCATTTGTTCATGAACTTTATATTGACGGTTTTTTCTTCAGTTAGCGATAACATAATATCCTTCAATGCGTGGCCTATGAAAAAACACCTTAAAATCTATATCACCGTTTAGCATATCACAGAAATTTATCATTCGTAACATTTCGATAATTTTATCACAGTCATAGTTTTCCCAGGAAATAATTTTTTTTGTTAATCTCATTTTGTACTTTTTCACAATTGGTATTTTTAAATAATATTGTTTCATGATCTGATATTTGATCGTTTTCTAGTTTAGTATTTGTTACGTTGTTTATATCTGTGTATAGATGATCTATTTTCATACTCGAATTTTCACTCACTCTTGTATCAAATGTTATAATTTCTTTCATTGCTGCAGAGCTATGAATTGTGCCTTATTTTGTTTCGCAATTTTGAGAAGTTCCGCTTTTAACATATTATCTTTATGTTGAGATTTTTGTCTCTTTATCCATTCAAGAATATCCGGTTTCTTCCATGAATTTGCCGGTAGTCACTCTAATAATCGAGAATGGTATGGGGCATTGTCTAATACTATAATTAATTCTGCTGGTACACATTCAATCATTTGTTGGAAGTACTTCTCAAAACATCGGCCGTCATCTCCTCATGGTAATCTTTAGTTGACTTTAATTCGAATTCCAACAAGCTCTCGTCGAGAAATCCGTTTTCACTACCACTATGTACTATAGTTAGACTGCGATCTTTTCCTGAAGGGGGGTTGTAATTCAGTTGACCAACCTTCCATAAAAGCTTGTTTGGCATTCTTAATGTTTTTGTCAATCCAGAATACTTTCACTGTGTGTCCCACATTAACCCAAGTCTCATCTAAATAAAAAATACTTCTTTCTTCGGCTCGAAATTCTCTGATTGCTCGTAGATATTCTCTTCGGTAACAAATTATTTCTGTTTTATCGATAGAAACAGATTTTCTATTGTGTTTTTCTCAACGAAAATTCAGGTTGTGAAGGGTTCTCCATAATTTCCATTTTTTTAAAAAGCGGTAAGTCCTGGTCTTCTCTGATTTCTTGCAAAACTTTATGTTGTGTAGGTATTTATTTCCTAATAAAAAAATAGTATACTTTTCTTCTTACTTCATTTTTAAAGTCTTCATTGACCTCTAAGGGATCCCTTCCTTTGTGATTCTGAGATTCGTCGCAAGATCGCGTTTTCTTTCTTTTAGAAATCTATAAATAGTTGCGGATCCAACTCCCGTCATCTTGGCACAGGTTTCCACAATTTCACGGGCTTGGTTTGTGGGCTATTGATGCACTAGGGCATCGTGGACGTTAAGTATCATTGTCTTTCTCGCAGGGAAAATGCAGATTTACAGACTCCGCGAAGTTTGACCGGGGCAAAACTGAAAGTTGAAGCCATCGCTGTTTTGATTTGAAATTAAGCATATTATAGGTTTTTTGGTTTATTTTTATACTTACACAAGATATTTTTATTGGCATACTTAGGTACTTAGGCACCTACCTACCGATAAGTACTTCGGATAATTATATTCCAATAACTGCTAAAATCGCAAATAATTTATTGTACCTACTGCCTTTAAGCTTTATAACACTGTAGATTTCTAGTTCTTTAAGAATTGTTAATTATACTCGTTTAGGCCTTTATCGTACAAATAAGATATTTAGTTTCATTATTTACTCATTAAAATAAACTTTGAAAAGCGTTGATTTATTGTAAAGTTTAGAAGGCATGTAATAAAATATTTTTTAGAAAAAGGTCGCACTGTTGTACAGAGACTGAAAATAAAGGTGATTAAAACTAAAAATGCAAATAATTGGCAGAGAAATTTCGTTTATATGGCATTTTAATGTTTATAACCCATGTTGTGTGCCATCAACTCCAAACAAACAGACTATACATCATGTATCAACACATTATATAGATATATATTTTTTTAAATGTATAATAAAATAGTTAAAATTTCTTTGCGGTCGCAAAAAAGAAAAGTTGTCATCAACTTTCCAGAAAACGGAGTTTTTCCTTCTTTGGCCATTATTACCATACTGTATTTTTTACTGAATACAACTTGCAGCAATTCAGTACCAATGTGAATCGCGTTTTCTGCACACGCGTCGCTCCTATAGCGGTTTAGGGATTTCCATACGGCACATGCCCTATACCCATAAAAGCACTTGGAGCATTCTTTCGTTAATATCCTTAATACACTTCCTTCTTGAGTGAGAAACTTTATCAATTCGCGATGCTCTCTATTACTTTTACTCATTTTTCGAAAGAAAATAAATCGTAAAAACTGCCAAACAGAACACTCTCGTACTTTGGTCTGCGGCGAATTATTGAATACAGAATGAAAGTCCTTGTTGCTTAAGTTGATGTCATAGTCCTGTGGTTGTCTGTCGTAATGTTTATTGGTCCTTGTTTTGTTTTTCTTTGTTGTTGTATTTTGCTCAGCATGTTCATAAATATGCTGAGCAGGCAGCTAAAGTATTCCTGTAGAAAGTGGACGATTAATGCCCACAAGAATTACTGAATATGACAAATATATCATATAGAAAGAAAATATACAATCACTCTTCTACCAATGTCTGATGAAACAAAGTTCTTGCTTCGATCCAGGTTCTATAAATGAAAGACTGGAGAATCAATTGATATTTACAAAATCCGAACAATACTGACAGAGATACTAGTTATGGATTGCATCATTGGTAGAAACTGATTATTAAATCGTTGTATACATGCTTGAAGATGCCCGTTGCTAGGTTATGTAAAAAAAACTTGGGAAAATCATAACCAAAACTGCAAAAGCTACCATTCCGTGATACAAAGTATCGATATTTTCACAATATTCAACATCTCTGCATTGCAAATTTTATCTGCCTTGTTTGTCTGCCGGTATGAGTTTTTTGGGGATATTTGTGTGGATACATTTTTTGTGTTCGTATCGGTGGAAAAAAATGCGTGCAGCTGGGTATCCGGGCATGGACGGTGAAATTTTATTTGTTCTTATTTCTATTACTTTGTTTTTTTTGTTATGAGGTTTTATTAAAAACGTTTTAGAGACGTAGGCGATATACCGCGTAAAGATATATGTACAGTGTATTTTGGTTTATAAAACTATAATGTTCATAAAGGTATTTCCCCACTAATTGCCTTACAAATACATGTTGTTCACTCTGTATTCCTAAAGGCTATCCCTAAGTTAAAAACCATCTTAGTTTGGCAAATATATATATATATATATATATATATATATATATATATATATATATATACATACATACATACATACATACATACATACATACATACATACATTCATACATACATACATATATATATATATATATATATATATATATATATATATATATATATATATATATATATATATATAATTTATATATAAAATGCAACGTCTCTCTGTCTGTCTGTCCGTTAGTGCGCTTATCACTGACGAACCTCTTATTCGATTTACGTACTTTTTTTTAAAAACATACATATGTTCTCTGGCCAGGTTATAGGCTATATTTTATTACGATAGGTAGCATAAGGAATGAGCAGTGTCGTAAAATAGTGAATGAAGTAGGAAAAAAAGTTTGACGTTAGCGCGTTCCCTTGCAATACACAGCCTACACCATTAAATATGGAACAATATTATGTAGCAGAGAAAATCTATAATCTATAATATATATAAAATGGAATGTCTCTTTGTCTGTCCATTAGTGCGTTGATCACGCGAGAACCACTTATCCGATTTACGGGTCTTTTTTTAAATTCATACTCTTCTTTGGCCAGGTTATATAATAATAATAATAATAATCAATATCTATAATATATATAAGTTAGTGCGCTTATCCCTCGAAACCACTTATCCGATTTACGTGATTTTTTAAATTCATATATATGTTCTCTGACCAGGTTATATGTTAGCTATATATTTTATTACATCTATAATATATATAAAATGCAACGTATCTCTGTCTGTCTGTCTGTCCGTTAGTGCGCTTATCACTGGAGAACCACTTATCCGATTTACGTGCTTTTTTTTTTAAACATGCTAAACCATTAAATATGGAACAATATCATGGAGCAAAGAATATCTATAATATATATAAAAAGCAACGTCTCTCTCTCTGTCTGTCTGTCGTCCGTTAGTGCGCTTATCACTGGAGAACCACTTATCCGATTTACGTGCTTTTTTTTAAACATACATATGTTCTCTGGCCAGGTTATAGGATATATTTTATTACATTAGATGACATAAGGAATAAGCAGTGACGATAATAGTGAATCAAGTCGGAGAAAAGTTTTGCTGCTAGCGCGTTCTCTTGCAATACACTGCCTAAAGCATTAAATATGGAACAATATTATGTAGCAAAGAATATAATATATATATAAAATGCAACGTCTCTCTGTCTGTCTGCCTGTCCGTTAGTGCGCTTATCACTCGAGAACCACTTATCCGAATTACGTGTTTTTTTTTTAATTCATACATTTGTTCTCTGGCCAGGTTATCTATAATTTTCTGTCTAGAATATATATAAAATGCAACGTCTCTGTCTGTCTGTCTGCCTGTCTCTCTGCCTGTCTGTCTGTCTGTCCGTTAGTGCGCTTATCACTTCAGAACCATTTTATCCGATTTACGTGTTTTTATAAATTTATACATATGTTCTATATAATTCAATATAAGCCTAGCTAATGGGAGGTAAGATGAAATAATGAGAGATAGGAGAAATAATGGGAGATAAGGAGAAATAATAGGAGATGAGCAGAGATAAGCCTAGATAATGGAAATTGTGTAGAGATAATGGGAGATAAGGAGAAATATTGGGAGATAAGGAGAAATAATGGGAGATAAGGGGAAATAATGGGAGATATTTTATTACGTTGGGTAACATAAGGAATAAGCAGTGACATTAGTAGTGAATCAAGTTTACGCGAGCGGAGCCGCGGGCCCGGCTAGTATATATATATATATATATATATATATATATATATATATATATAAATATAAATATAAATATATATATATATATATATATATATATATATATATATATATATATATATATATATAAATATATATATATATATATATATATATATATAAATATATATATATATATATATATATATATATATATATATATATATATATATATATATATATATATATATATATATATATATATATATATATATATATAAGTTGCATTATAAAATTTTTTTACAGACATACGAACTAAATTACTTTATATATAGTATGATATAGTATATATAGTACTTAGAGAGAAACAACTGTATTTATGAATTACATGAACTGTCTTGAGTATGGAAATCTGTGGCTAATTTTTATAAATTATCTGATAGAAATCTTCTTACAGACAATATCACATTTTTACTAAAAAACGCCCACTTCTTTTTTAAATTTATCGGAATTCTGTGTTATATACTACAATAGAAAGCATAGATGTTCCTAAATTTTTTACTTCAGATATACAGCTATCAATTTTGACATATATTTCCCTTTCGTTAAAGTATGATTCTAATAGTTCAAGTATATCTTTTCTAGAATCATATCTATATGATTTTTATAGTAAATCATGATATAGTCGACTTTTTTTGTGTTTTTTTTTTTTGAAGTGACTGTCTCAGTCATTTGGACGTCCGAAATGTGCTTTCGATACAACAGACTTGCCATAACACTTATCAAGCCATTCTTAGGTTCTGGCCGTATTTTTCCCATCAAAAAGTAATGTAAAGGAAATTCTCTTTGTTCCATGGTTTTGCGAAGTAGCGCGACTCCAACAGGTATAACTCGCAACTTAACAGGCAAAATTTTTACACGAATCTTCGGAGAGCTGACACCGAAAATCATATGCTTTTTGTTTGTGCTGCCATCTCTCGGTAAGTCTGATATTATTATTAAAAAATGTGAGTCTCGGTATACTGGCTCGATCATATGGTACACGACTCAAGCTACGAAAAAGGAGCACGATTCGTCACTATAAATGGAAACATAAAGAACAATATTGGTCTGATGACGAACTACTCACTATGAAACGCAAATTTTAATTAGGGGGGTTACACTACCTTGCGATTTTCAAAAAATCGAATTATTATTTTTTTTTTTAGCTAGATAAATTGTTTGTACTTTTAAGAATATTTTAAACGTTTAACCATTTCAAAATTCAAATTATTTTCCGAAGTTCTAGCAGTTAGAAGTGAGCGTGGCAGAGAGTCGGCCCGAAACTTAGGTAGCAATCGGACCGGCACACAGTGGGGAAAAACGAAAAATCGTGTTTCAAAATTGTCTAGAGCCTTCAATTTTGGTTCGATTTGGACGATTTTTTTTTAAAATTGATCTTATTAAATTCCGAACAAAGTTGTCGGAGCCGATTTTGCAATTAAACTTTTGTTTCAAAACGGCGGACGTCTTCAAAATGGCGGTTTCTGATTATATAGCGACTGAGACTCAGAAAACGCTTACAGTTTCAAATCAAGTTGTGCTAAAATGCGTGTATGTATGTTTTTTTATGTCGCAGATAATATATCTAATATCACAGTTACAAGATTAATAATAATGAACCCAAAATGACTGCCATGAACAATAAAAGTATTATAAATATGAATAAACGTACCATTATTATTTTATATCCATAACATTTGCATAAACAATTTCTTTAAGGTTGTTAATTATAAATATGTTTCAACAATTGACTTAAAATGACAAATCAAGTATGGCGGATGCCAAAATTGAATCGAGCAAGAAAGTTTCTCTGTGGCATTTAGACTGTGGCAGTCAGATCATTCAAGTTATTCAAGTTTAGTTGCGGGATTTAAATTTTCATGCAGTTATTGCTAGAGTATTGCTGCTGTAAATTTTAAGTATCGTAGATAATTTTCTAGCAGATACAAAAAACAGCGATACACGCAGAAAAGGACAGCTCACACAGCTAGAAAATGGCTACAATAGCTAAAACGTTTTGTTAAAATAGGGACAGCTAAATATTTTATGTAAGAGTAAGTTTAAAGTTAGACATATTTATTTTCTTATTTTTCTAGTCTATTCCTATAATTCAAAAGTTCTGTATATGTACTAAAGGGTTTTCTCGTTAATAAAGATTATTATTACTCTTACAAAATACACGCAGAGAAATGCTAAAATAGGGTCAGTTAAATATTTTGCTGCATTAGCCACTGTTTAGCAACAGCAGCCACTTTTTTGCTACAACAGCAAACAATGTGGCTAGTGCAGCAAAATATTTAGCTGTCCCTATTTTAACAAAACGTTTTAGCTGTTGTAGCAATTTTCTAGCTGTGTGAGCTGTCCTTTTCTGCGTGTATCGCTGTTTTTTGTATCTGCTAGAAAATTGTCTACGATACTTAAAATTTACAGCAGCAATATTCTAGCAATAACTGCATGAAAATTTAAATCCCGCAACTAAACTTGAATAACTTGAATGATCTGACTGCCACAGTCTAAATGCCACAGAGAAACTTTCTTGCTCGATTCAATTTTGGCATCCGCCATATTTGATTTGTCATTTTAAGTCAATTGTTGAAACATATTTATAATTAACAACCTTAAAGAAATTATTTATGCAAATGTTATGGATATAAAATAATAATGGTACGTTTATTCATATTTATAATACTTTTATTGTTGATGGCAACCATTTTGGGTTCATTATTATTAATCTTGTAACTGTGATATTAGATATATTATCTGCGACATAAAAAAACATACATACACGCATTTTAGCACAACTTGGTTTGAAACTGTAAGTTTAATTGAAAAATCGGCTCCGACAACTTTGTTCGGAATTTAATAAGCTTCAATTTAAAAAAAAAATCGTCCAAATCGAACCAAAATTGAAGGCCTTAGACAATTTTGAAACACGATTTTTCGTTTTTTTTTTTTTTTTTTTTTTCCCCACAGTGCGGCACGAGCGGTCAAAGCCTTCACAAAGAGTATTGTTTTTTTAGTCAGTCCTTTATAAGAATGCTGTTTAGAAGGATATACAAGTCTAAACACTGTCATTTGGTCTATGGCCCCAAAAGTGCATTACAATGGCACAAAAATTGTTGAAATTGCATCTTATATTGCAGCTAGTCTATTTTATGATGGATGTACTAGTGTATTACAAATGATGCAATTATTAAACCTTGTAATTGGCCCAAGCGCGTTGCGATTTACCGAGAAGTTAGATTCTCAACGAATATCTATAGCCAACATGAGAGCCCAACAGGAGACTAAAGAGGCCAGGAAATTGAGAAGAGCTGCTCGAGGGAGTCCGAAGACATCGCGGCAACAATGAAAGAACTCATGTGCGGTTCAGGAATCGCAGATTGAAGGTAATTTTAAAAAATATTTGGTTTTAAGACGCCGACAACCGTATTGTTTTTTTCTTTTGCGTTTTTTTTCGAAACTACTTTTTTCAAACTAGTGTAGAAGATATCTTAAGATCTACTTAACCGATTTTGTTAAAATTTACAACATACAGGGTGTCTGACAGTGTTGTCTCTGAATCGGGATCTGATCACGACATCTCGTGTTTCTACGAGAATGTAAGAGGACTTAATACAAAGATTGTGGACTTTTTTCTGTCCGTGTGCGGTGCAAGTCATGACATCATCGCTATTACTGAAACTTGGATCAATGACAATATTTTATCGAGTGAACTATTTGATGGACGGTATACGGTGTTTAGATGTGACAGAGACTTTGTTGGTATGGAAGTATCAAGAGGGGGTAGCGTGGCCCTGGAAGTAAGGAAGGAACTGTTACCCGCACAGTTGGATCTAAAAACATTTCGAGGTAGGGTTACTAAAATCGATATAGTGGGATGTAAACTTAATTTTATTCACCAAAAATTGTATGCATTTGTTGTCTATGTACCCCCAACGTATATATCGGTGAATTTCTCACCTTCATCGGGTACTTGGAACCACTTCGTCACCTATATTATAGCAGTAATTTAATTATTTTAGGTGATTTCAACATGCCCAATTATCAAAATAATATTTTCGATCAAAAGGGCAAAATTCTAGCTAATTTTTGCGATATGCTTCAGCTCTTGCAGTTTAATGATATTCAGAATTCACATAATTCAGTCTTGGATTTGGTATAACATTAATAATTGCAGTGTTGCAAGGGATCAGATCCCCTTAACAGCTGAGGACGCCTATCACCCATCCCTGAACATTACACTCTCAGAGGTTCGGGAAAGAAGACGGGGTCTCCGTGCAAATGCATCTGAACTCAGATATAATTTCAGGAAAGCAAATTATCCTGTTCTCTACGATATGATTTTAAGGGCTGATTGGTCTAGTTTGTATACAGCTCAGGATGCTAATGATGCATGCAGAAATTTCTATGGCACTATATATAAAATATTTGATGAGTGTGTACCGAGATCCGTGCTGCGTAAAAGAACCTTTCCCGTGTGGTTTACTTCAGATATAATTAAGTTGGTGAAACGTAAACAGAGAGTGTTTAGGAGGTTGAAGGGATCTGACTCGAATTGGCATCGGAACGAATACAATGAACTGAGAAGGGAAATCAAGGGGCGAATCCATCTTGCTTACAATAATTTGTTGAGGAAGGCTGAGGCTTCCCTACGTGAGGACCCTCGATCTTTCTGATCATTTATTAAACTTAAAGGGTCGACGACCTCGATGCTGGAGTCTTTCACGGACGATGACCTCCAATGCTCTTATACAGATCCGAAAAAGATTGCAGATGCTTTTGCACACTTTTTTTGTGGCATGTATTGTGCCCCTACACCTACAGGGCATAATTGTCTCCAGGGAGGTGCCGATTTGAGTCAGAAGCGACCTCTCTTGTCAACGAGAAGAAGCTCTGGAGCCTCCAAACTTTGATGTTATGTGGTTAAAAATAACGACTCAACAAACCACAAGGTTCATCTGTATCCTGTATCGACCACCAAGTGATACCAATTTTCGAACACTTTTCGCTTCTCTTGCAGACACCATCGATCATTTACAAAGTAACTATCCAAGTGCCGAGATTGCCATCCTGGGCGACTTTAATGTGCACAATATCAACTGGCTCAAATATTCAAATACTACCGACGAACAAGGTCGTGAAGCTGAATCATTCTCAATCAGTTATGGCTTAACTCAGCTTATTGGCGAACCAACACGGATCCCTGATCGAGACGGGGCGTTCGCCAGTCTTCTTGATCTGTTTTTAACCACCAATCCGGAGATTTACACGGTCAGCGTAAATCCACCGTTAGGTTCTTCCGACCATAAACTGCTTTCGACATCGAGTATCCTGCCAATCAGTGACAGGGAGGCGCCTAGGCCGCGCAAGATTTGGCACTACAAATCTGCTAAATGGGAAGATCTCATGGAATACTTTCTAACTTTCCCTTGGATGGACGTTTGTTTTCGATCCGATAATCCATCTGACTGCGCCAGGGAGGTCTCCGATGTTATTTTGGCTGGCATGGAAGCTTACATCCCTTTTTCGAAGAAATGCTCCTCCAACGGCAAGCCTTGGTTCGACCGAAAATACAAAGAAGCTGTTGCTTCTAAACATATTGCCTACCGACAATGGCGTGAAAATCCTAACACCTTAAATCGAAACATCTTTGTTCATGCCCGGAACAGATGCAAGGGAATTATCGACGAAACCAAGGAGGCACACAATCAACGAATTAGAAACAAACTTGTCGCTTGTCCCAACAATTCCAGGTCCTTTTGGGCAGTCGCTAAGGCAGTTAGTCAAAACTTTACCAAATCCACCATACCACCACTCACACGGCCAGATAATTCCATTGCAACCACACCTGTTGAGAGAGCGAACTTGTTGGCTGAACTCTTTGCTTCACATTCTACTGTCGATTTCCAAGGAAAAACACCACCTACTATTCCCATATTGCAGTCAAGGATGCCCGATGTTGTCTTCAGACAGCGCATCATAAAGCGTATTTTAATGAAGCTAGACACCAAGAAGGCTTCTGGCGCTGACGGAATACCTGCCGTAGTTCTCAAAAACTGTGCAAGGGAACTAACACCAGTTTTCTGTAGACTTTTTAACCTATCCTACAGAAAGGGAATATTTCCGTCCTGCTGGAAATGTGCCACGATTCAGCCGATACCTAAAAAAGGTAAGAAGACCTTGCCAAATAACTACCGACCAGTTGCACTGCTTTCAATAATATCGAAAGTCATGGAAAAGGTTATCAATGAGCATCTTCTAAAATATCTTGAACGATTCAATATTATTAGCGATCACCAATATGGTTTTCGTAAACATAGATCAACAGGAGATCTTCTGACTTATGTAACACATGTTTGGAACAACGCAATTGAACACTTTGGAGAATCTCGAGCGGTTGCTCTTGACATATCCAAGGCATTCGACCGTGTTTGGCACGATGGACTGTTGGCTAAGTTGCGCTCTTATGGTATGTCTGAAAGGTTCTGTTTGTGGTTCTCATGTTTCCTCAGAGAGCGGTCTTTACGAGTGGCGGTCGACGGATTTCTTTCTAACACCCTCACTATCAACGCCGGTGTGCCCCAGGGCTCCATACTGTCTCCTACTCTCTTTCTCATTTACATTAACGATCTGCTGGAAAAGACCGGGAATCCAATCTATAGCTTTGCAGATGACAGTACGCTTGTCTCTTCATTCACCTTGAACGCTCGGACATCGGCTGCTCAGGCGAATATCCGCAGACAGCAGGAGGTCGTTCAACTTAACAAAGACCTGGAAGAAATTCTATCTTGGGGTGACAGTAACCAAGTGGAATTTAACGCTACAAAAACCCAAGCGGCAGTTTTTTTCTAAAAAAGTTAACGTTGCTGAACCGACATAGTTATGTCGGGGCACTCCATTCCCCTAGCATCGACGCTCAATTTGTTGGCGTTAGTTTGGGAGCAAATATGTCTTGGCATGAACATGTTGCAGGCATAGCAAGGAGAGCTTCTCAAAAGTTGGGAATATTATTTAAAACCAGAAAGCTTTACACCCCACTGTTAATTCTATACAAAGCCCAAATTCGACCAACTATGGAATACTGCTCCCACGTTTGGGGCTCCGCTCCCAAACATACACTGCATTTGTTGGATTCTGTTCAGAGAAGAGCGGTCCGTCTGATTGGGGGCCCGGAATTGACCGGCGGCCTTGATTCGCTGGAACATCGAAGAACGGTTGGCGACTTGAGTCTGTTCTACAAGTATTTTCATGGAAAGTGTTCGAAGGATGTGGCCCGCTTAATTCCTCCCAAAGCGGTGCATGTTAGAAATACACGTCGCGCTGGTGCTTCGCATCCGTATGAGGTTCAGCTTGTTACTCCGCGTACGACGCTTTTCAAGCAATCTTTTATATGGAGAACGTCATCCCTTTGGAATAATTTGCCCAGCGCTGTGTTTCCCACCGAGTACAATTTACAGCGATTCAAGAACAACGTCAATCGCTTTTTCCGCACTCGTGCCGCTCCTGGAGCGCTTTAGGGACTTCCCTGCAGCACGTGTGCTAGACCAATAAAATATATGTGTATCTTGTCTCTCTTCACTGCCTTACTGATGATATGATCTTGGCTGCTCTGTTGAAGTCAAAGAATAAGTTCACTCAAGGCCCTGATAAGGTCCCTTGTTTTATTATTAACGACTGCGCGCAAGCCTTGTTAAGGCCCTTGTTTTTCATCTATAACTTATCCCTGAAATCTAACACTTTTCCTGAAATCTGGAAAACAGCAAGAATTACACCTGTATTCAAGAAGGGCGATACTAGTATCATTTCCAACTACAGGCCTATGTCAATATTGTCACCATTTGCGAAAGTTTTGAAATGGCAATATATAACTCATTGTTTAAGCAGATTAAGGGACGTTTGACGCAGGCTCAACATGGTTTATTTGGCAGCCGCAGCACGGTCAGCAATTTGGCTTCCTTTGCGCAATTCACGGGGAAAGCCCTTGAAGATCGTCAGCAGGTCGACGCTATCTACACAGACTTCACGAGGGCATTTGATCGTATTGATCATTCCATTCTAGCACGTAAACTGGCTAGTATGGGATTCCACAATGATTTGATATCATTCCTTCGGTTATATCTATATAATTGTATTCAATATGTTGATATCCGAGGACATCATTCATTTCAATTCGTAGCTATTAGCGCCGCTCCACAAGGTAGTAACCTCTCACCATTGTTGTTCTCAATTTTTATAAATGATATTGTGGAGTCCATTGCTAGTAGCACATTCTTATTTGCTGATGATCTTAAACTGTTTCGGGTATTTCATGACATTAACGATTGTATTATATTTCAGAAAGACATACATACTATCGAAAATTGGTGTGCTATCAACAAGTTGACCTCGAATCTCGGGAAATGTTTTGTTATGTCGTTCTCCAACCAACTGAACCCCACTCATTATGAGTATGGCTTGGATAAAGCGATTATAAATCGTTGCTATACTTTCAGGGACCTGGGAGTGGTGTTTGATACCCGATTGTCATTTGCCGATCACATTGATCGTGTTTGTGGAGAAGCGTTGAGGATGCTTGGATTTATTTTTCACAATTCAAGGGGTTGGTGGATATAGGGTCCCCTCAAAATGCTCTAATTTTGCTATGTGCGATCTAAGTTGGCGCAGTGTTCTGGCACCCAATCTATCACAAATACATTGATAGAATAGAGAACATACAGAGAAAGTTCCTTAAGTTCCTGTGTTTCAGAGATGGCGGTACTTACCCTCCTAGAGGTATAGAAAGCAAGATCTTGTTAGCGCGTTTCAACATGCCGTCGTTGATGAATCGCAGGATTTACTTGCTGGTTCGATTTTTGTTCAAGATATGTAAATCCTTTATTGATTGCCCTGACCTGCTTTCCCAAATTAACTTTCATGTGCCGTCTCGACTTACCAGATTTCCTCATGTTTTTTGCTTGAGTACACCAAGAACTAATATTTTAATGAAGACTTCAATGTGGTTTGTAGCGATTTCGATATGCATAACTTAACTTATGCTCAGTTTACTAAATTGATGAAGACGAAGGTTCTTGATGCTCGGAGGACGTGTCCACATTTTTGAACGGTATATAAGGGTTATTTATATTGTTGTTATATTTATTTAAGCAATTATTGTAATTTTCTTTTTTTCTTTTCTTTGTAATTTACACATTTGTCTTGTAAATTGATATTCTATCTGTTAGACAATAACAATTATTATGATTGTTTTTGTTTTTCTTTCTCACATTTGGTCAATGTGGTTCCATGTTTGGCTGACGGGCGCAAACCAAGTCAGCACAAATGCATTACCATTGTGTATTAAGGAATGACCTGACAATGTTATATGTTTTCAAAATCACTGATTTCTGAATGTTTTTGTCTTCTGTAATAGTTGGGTCTTTGATGATATGCTTTTGGTAGTTTCTGGTTAATATGACTTTATCCTGGATGGCAAGTAAGAAGCCTTCTGTTTCCGGGAATAGCTGCCCATCCCGCAACCAGGTGTATGATTGTTTTTTATTTACGTGGTCTCTATGTGGTATCTGTGTTTTCCGTGGAGTGTTTTTTCTGACCACGTTTTTCATCGTTTCCTGTTGTAATTGGGTGTGACTGTGTGTATCTACTGGGTGGTCTACCCGGGATAAGTCGAGTGGGGTATAGTTTTTGTCTGCTTTGACTGTTGCTGTATGGAGGCTGGTTTGCTTGGTGTGAAAGAATTCCCTAAGTGCTTGTATTTGTTTTGTGTGTAATGATCTGATGTCTATAATTCCTCTTCCTCCTGCCTTCCTGTCGATGGTAAGTCTTTCTTTGCATGCGTTGGGGTGTAATTTCCTGTATTTGGTGAATTGAGATCGTATAAGGATGTGAATATTTTCTATGTCTGTTTGTGACCATTTGATGATACTAAATGAATATGTGAGTATAGGTATAGCGAACGTGTTGATGGCTGACAATAAAGATTATTATTATTACAAAAAGTTCTTCTTTCTCACATTTGATCAATGTGGTTCCATGTTTGGCTGACGGGCCAAAACCAAGTCAGCACAAACGCTATTACCATTCCGTATTAAGGAATGACCTGACAATGTTACATGTTTTCAAAATCACTGACTTTTGAATGTTTCTGTGTATGTCTGTGTTGAGTCCCTAATTGCACTAAATGTGGTGTGAATGTTATTGGTGTAAGGCCTGTGGCTGATATAATGAGGGGGACAATGATGACTTTTTCTTGTCTCCATAGCCTTTTTATTTCCGTTGCAAGGTCTGTGTATTTGGAAATTTTTTCTGTGTATTTCGTTTGCATGTTTGTGTCGTTGGGGACAGCTATGTCAATTAGGTAGGTGACTTTTCCTTTTTTGCACTGAAAAGTAATATCGGGTCTATTGGCGGAGACTGTTTTATCTGTATGGATACCGATGTCCCAGTAGAGCTTGTAATCTTCATTTTCAAGTATGGATGTTGGCGTGTATTTGTAGTAGGGATCTGTGTTTTCTATGAGTTTGTATGTTGTGGCTAGTGCTTGGTGAACCACTTTGGCAGCTGAATCATGCCTGGCTGTGTACTCTGTTCCGGCCAATATTTTACATCCGCTCGTTATGTGTTCGATCGTTTCTTTCTGCTGGTGGCATTTCCTACATCTGTCCTCTGCAATAGTCGGGTCTTTGATGATATGCTTTTGGTAGTTTCTGGTTAATATGACTTTATCCTGGATGGCAAGTAAGAAGCCTTCAGTTTCAGGGAATAGCTGCCCATCCTGTAACCAGGTGTATGATTGTTTTTTATTTACGTGGTCTTGTTCTATGTGGTATCTGTGTTTTCCGTGGAGTGTTTTCTCTGACCACGTTTTCATCTTTTCCTGTTGTAATTGGGTGTGACTGTGTGTGTCTGCTGAGTGGTCTGCCCGGGCTAAGTCGAGAGGTGTGTAGTTTTTGTCTGCTTTCACTGTCGCTGTGTGGAGGCTGGTTTGCTTGCTGTGAAAGAATTTCCTAAGTGTTTGTATTTGTTTTGTGTGTAATGATCTGATGTCTATAATTCCTCTTCCTCCTGCCTTCCTCTCGATGGTAAGTCTTTCTTTGCATGCGTTGGGGTGTAATTTCCTGTATTTGGTGAATTGAGATCGTATAAGGATGTGAATATTTTCTATGTCTGTTTGTGACCATTTGATGATACCAAATGAATATGTGAGTATAGGTATAGCGAACGTGTTGATGGCTTTAGTGAGATTCTTAGAGTTGAGTTTTGTTTGCAAAAGTTTCGTCAGTCTGTTTTTGAATTCGGTTCTGAGCTCTGTTTTGATGTGAGTGTGGTTGAGTTTGGTGCTTTGTTGGAAGCCTAGATATTTGTATGTTTCTTTATCGAACATGTTATCGAGCGTTTCATTGTTGATGGTTTCTGTCTCATGGTGGTGCTTCCATTGGCCTTTGTTGATGTGGAGCACTTTGCATTTACTTATACCAAATTCCATATTGACATCTAAGGTGAATATTTCTGTGATTTTGAGGAGTTCTTTCAGCTGTGTTTGTGTGGCAGCGTAGAGTTTTATGTCGTCCATATATAGGAGGTGGTTTATTTTATGTTGATTCTCTTTTTGGTGTCTGATATTGAAGCCATGCTCTGTTCTGTTTAGTATATTTGAGAGTGGATTGAGACAGAGGCAAAACCATAGAGCACTGAGCGAGTCTCCCTGAAATATACCCCGTCTGATGTACAGCTCTTCTGTTTGGATCCGTTCGGTTTGTGTTTCTAGGCGTATTTTGGTTTTCCATGTTTTCATAATTTGCGCGAGAAACTGCCTGAGGTGTTGGTTGATTTTATAGATTTCTAGGGCCCTGATTAACCAGCTGTGGGGTATGGAGTCGAAGGCTTTTTTATAGTCTATGTAACCGATGTGAAGGTTTCTGTGTTCTTTTCTGGTTTGTCCCATAATCACGCTATCTATAATCAGCTGCTCTTTGCATCCTCGACTATTTTTCCTGCATCCCTTCTGCTCTTCTGTGAGGATATTGTTGTCTGTTAGGTGTTGTTCTATTTTCTTCGATATTGTGGCTGTGATGATCTTGTATAGGGTTGGAAGACAGGTGATAGGTCGGTAGTTTGACGGGTTTGTGGTGTCTGAGCTTTTGGGTTTAACGTATGTTATTCCTTGTGTGAGGAAAGTGGGAAATGTGTGTGGTTGTAGAATGGCTTTGTTGATTTGGTGTGTGAGTGCTTCGTGTGTGGTGGTAAACTGTTTGTACCAGAAGTTTTGTATATTGTCTATTCCAGGACATTTCCAGTTGTGTGTGTGTTTGATAGTTTCTGTAATTTCTTGTGTATTAAATGTGGTATTTTCTTGTTCTGTCACATGTTTATGTTTGTCTTCTTCGGCTTTGATCCAGGGGGTGTTATTATTGTGTTGTTTGGGTTCTGACCAGATACTTTTCCAATAATCTGTGAGTTCTTGTTTGTTTGGTGGTTCAGTCACTGCTATCTGTTTGTTGTACATAGTTTTCCGGTAGAACTGTTTTTCGCTTCTTCGGAAGAGGTTGTTGGTGTCTTTCCTCTCATTTGATTCTTTGTATCTACGGAGTCTTGCGGCATATACAGATAGTTTTTGTTTCAAGGTATCGAGGATTTCTGGCAGTGTTCTGTTGGGAGACTTAGATTTGATCTTGTTTGCCCCCTGTGTGACACGTTTGGACGCGTTCCCGCTTATAAACTGGGTAAGATGTCCTAGATCTCTCCTGATGTTGTTGATTTTGTTTTCTATTCTTATTTGCCATTTGAATTTTGGTTTTGTCCTGTTGGGGTTTCCTTGTCGTTGAGGGAGTTTTTGATTATTTTGTGTTAGAGTGGTGATTGCTGCTGCGTATATTATTGTGTGAATGTCTTCGATTGTGCTTGAGTCTGTTATATACTGAGGTATTATGTGCTTGTTTAGTGTGTTGAGGATTGGTTGCGTGCTCTGTCTGAAGATTAAACGAGGGATGGGATTTCTTGTTGTGGGGTCGGTGCCTGACCATCGAGCTAGATGTGACTCCATTTTTGCTTTAAGTGTTTGTATGAGAGGTGATTCGGGGTGATGTTGTGTGGATGTCGTTGAGGGTGGCGAGTGATTCATGTTGTTGTCTGTGATATGGTGTTGCGCGGTACTCGCAATATTATTTTGCGTTATGCTCCTCCTGGGTGGTGGGTATTGTTGTGTTCGACTGGGTGGTTGTGTGTGTGAGGCTGGTTCGGAATCTGCTTTATTGTTTCTATTGTTTGGTTGGTCTGTGTTCAGTTCAACAGCCACTGTGTCCTTGATGGTTTGCAATTCGAGAGGTGTGAGACGATTGTTCTTGGTAATAACTCTTTTTTGGTCTACTACTCTCTGTTCTGAAACAAGTAATTGCAGATGTGGATATTCGGTCAAGAAAAGTCTGTGCAGTTGCTGTCTGTAGCCCGATGTTATTGTTTCGAGTTTGGTGGCGGTGTAGTAACAGCGCATCACCGTCCTATTCATCTCATCCGTCCACTTTAACCGCTGTCTTGGTTTTCCAGCCTTGGTAGTTGCATGTTGTCCTTGCAATACATACGGGCCCTGGCCTGGCTTTGGTGGTTGTGTTTGTCCCGTATCTACGTCGGTTGCGCTTGGGATTGATGTTGGTGGGTCCAAGCGGCGAGTGATTCTCTTCTCAGTGATTTCTTTGTCAGGTTTTGTGTTTTCATTACAGCAACGCATGGCGTGTTCGTTGATTCCTGTGGTGCAACTCATGCGCTGCTGTGATTTTCCCGCCTTGGTGGGTGTCGGCTTAGTCGCCAACACAACACTTTTGGCAGGTCCATTTTCGGTTGCCTGGTCTTCATCGTTTTGGTCGAGCTGCCATTTCCCGCGACGTCCTCGACCGTTACGTCGCTCGCCCGATGCTTCTTTTATTGGTCTGTTGTTCTCTGGAATGTTTTCAGTGTTTTGTGGTGTCAGAAGCTCAAAGTGTCCCGACATTGGGTTGCCTGTTAGTAGAAGGTAAATGGTTTTGTTGTATTTTCCCGTGCTTATTATTGTTGGTCTGTCCGTAAAAGTTATTTTTGTATGTCTTGTTCTTCGTTGTTTTGAGAAGATATGAAAGTTGCTATTTTGTGTTTCCGAGAGGGCAAGTATCTCTAGGCTCGTTCCATAGGTGCCATTTTTCCGCATATAATTATAATAGTTATTGAAGTCTTTTATATCGTCGACTTCAATTAATGAAAATGTGTGAAGTTCCGACCAGTTTTGTTGTAAATATCTTAGAGCAACCTCTCGGAGTTTCTCATGATGGTTCTGGTGGCCATATAAGTATAAGCTAACTGCACGGAAAAAGGCAATTTCCATCACCTACAATGTCGGATCTGGTAAAACTATCGGGAGTAGTTTCGACTGAGGCGGTTGTTTGGTTCGTCTGTAGTTGTTGTTGTGGTGTTGCTGTAGCTGTTTTTACGACAGGGGTCCGCCTCCGCAACACCCTTCCATTTTCATTATTATAATTATTATTGTTTAACATAGTATTCCCACGAGTATCCTAGGAAAGAAAGGTCGACTGCGGCAGAGCCTGGATGCCACAGCAAGGCTACTTACTCCCGGAGGGCGCCCGGTATCCGGGGGGAAACCGTTCGCGACTCATAAACGCTGAGCCATTCATCTTCTACGGTACCTTAAGATTGCGTTTTTATTTAATCTGGACAACACAAGACAACAACAGACTCAGGTACCTCGGGATCGTCAATTACTAGGAGAACTGGGATTCCCCTAGTATTATTATTATTATGTGGTTCCATTTGTCAATGTGGCATGACTGACGGGCGCAAACCAAGTCAGCACAAACGCATTACCATTGTGTATTAAGGAATGACCTGACAATGTTACATGTTTTCAAAATCACTGACTTCTGAATGTTTTTGTGTATGTTTGTGTTGAGTCCTAATTGTACTAAGTGTGGTGTGAATGTTATTGGTGTAAGGCCTGTGGCTGATATAATGAGGGGGACAATGATGACTTTTTCTTGTTTCCATAGCCTTTTTATTTCCGTTGCAAGGTCTGTGTATTTGGAAATTTTT
The DNA here is from genome assembly GCA_019049505.1 of Pachyrhynchus sulphureomaculatus. NCBI lineage: Eukaryota > Metazoa > Arthropoda > Insecta > Coleoptera > Curculionidae > Pachyrhynchus > Pachyrhynchus sulphureomaculatus. The sequence continues at coordinate 24,531 of JAHKBH010003357.1, forward strand.
TCTGTGTATTTCGTTTGGATGTTTGTGTCGTTGGGGATAGCTATGTCAATTAGATAGGTGACTTTTTCTTTTTTGCACTGAAAAGTAATATCGGGTCTATTGGCGGAGACTGTTTTATCTGTATGGATACTGATGTCCCAGTAGAGTTTGTAATCTTTATTTTCAAGTACGGATGTTGGTGTGTATTTGTAATAGGGATCTGTGTTTTTCTATGAGCTTGTATGTGGTGGCTAGTGCTTGGTGAAGGCTACTTTTGCCGCTGAGTCATGTCTGGCTGTGTATTCCGTACCGGCTAATATTTTACATCCGCTTGTTATATGTTCGTTATTTATTATTATTATTATGACTGTTTACAAAAAGTTTTCTTTCTCACATTTGGTCAATGTGGTTCCATGTTTGGCTGACGGGCCAAAACCAAGTCAGCACAAACGCATTACTATTTGTATTAAGGAATGACCTGACAATGTTACATGTTTTCAAAATCACTGACTTCTGAATGTTTTGTGTATGTTTGTGTTGAGTCCTAATTGTACTAAATGTGGTGTGAATGTTATTGGTGTAAGGCCTGTGGCTGATATAATGAGGGGGACAATGATGACTTTTTCTTGTTTCCATAGCCTTTTTATTTCCGTTGCAAAGTCTGTGTATTTGGAAATTTTTTCTGTGTATTTCGTTTGGATGTTTGTGTCGTTGGGGACAGCTATGTCAATTAGATAGGTGACTTTTTCTTTTTTGCACTGAAAAGTAATATCGGGTCTATTGGCGGAGACTGTTTTATCTGTATGGATACCGATGTCCCAGTAGAGCTTGTAATCTTCATTTTCAAGTATGGATGTTGGCGTGTATTTGTAGTAGGGATCTGTGTTTTCTATGAGTTTGTATGTTGTGGCCAGTGCTTGGTGAACTATTTTGGCAGCTGAATCATGCCTGGCTGTGTACTCTGTTCCGGCCAATATTTTACATCCGCTCGTTATGTGTTCGATCGTTTCTTTCTGCTGGTGGCATTTCCTACATCTGTCCTCTGCAATAGTCGGGTCTTTGATGATATGCTTTTGGTAGTTTCTGGTTAATATGACTTTATCCTGGATGGCAAGTAAGAAGCCTTCAGTCTCAGGGAATAGCTGCCCATCCTGTAACCAGGTGTATGATTGTTTTTTATTTACGTGGTCTTGTTCTATGTGGTATCTGTGTTTTCCGTGGAGTGTTTTCTCTGACCACGTTTTCATCTTTTCCTGTTGTAATTGGGTGTGACTGTGTGTGTCTGCTGAGTGGTCTGCCCGGGCTAAGTCGAGAGGTGTGTAGTTTTTGTCTGCTTTCACTGTCGCTGTGTGGAGGCTGGTTTGCTTGCTGTGAAAGAATTTCCTAAGTGTTTGTATTTGTTTTGTGTGTAATGATCTGATGTCTATAATTCCTCTTCCTCCTGCCTTCCTCTCGATGGTAAGTCTTTCTTTGCATGCGTTGGGGTGTAATTTCCTGTATTTGGTGAATTGAGATCGTATAAGGATGTGAATATTTTCTATGTCTGTTTGTGACCATTTGATGATACCAAATGAATATGTGAGTACAGGTATAGCGAACGTGTTGATGGCTTTAGTGAGATTCTTAGAGTTGAGTTTTGTTTGCAAAAGTTTCGTCAGTCTGTTTTTGAATTCGGTTCTGAGCTCTGTTTTGATGTGAGTGTGGTTGAGTTTGGTGCTTTGTTGGAAGCCTAGATATTTGTATGTTTCTTTGTCGAACATGTTATCGAGTGTTTCATTGTTAATGGTTTCTGTCTCATGGTGGCACTTCCATTGGCCTTTGTTGATGTGGAGCACTTTGCATTTACTTATACCAAATTCCATATTGACATCTAAGGTGAATATTTCTGTGATTTTGAGGAGTTCTTTTAGCTGTGTTTGTGTGGCAGCGTAGAGTTTTATGTCGTCCATATATAGGAGGTGGTTTATTTTATGTTGATTCACTTTTTGGTGTCTGATATTGAAGCCATGCTCTGTTCTGTTTAGTATATTTGAGAGTGGATTGAGACAGAGGCAAAACCATAGAGCACTGAGCGAGTCTCCTTGAAATATACCCCGTCTGATGTACAGCTCTTCTGTTTGGATCCGTTCGGTTTGTGTTTCTAGGCGTATTTTGGTTTTCCATGTTTTCATAATTTGCGCGAGAAACTGCCTGAGGTGTTGGTTGATTTTATAGATTTCTAGGGCCCTGATTAACCAGCTGTGGGGTATGGAGTCGAAGGCTTTTTTATAGTCTATATAACCGATGTGAAGGTTTCTGTGTTCTTTTCTGGTTTGTCCCATAATCACGCTATCTATAATCAGCTGCTCTTTGCATCCTCGACTATTTTTCCTGCATCCCTTCTGCTCTTCTGTGAGGATATTGTTGTCTGTTAGGTGTTGTTCTATTTTCTTCGAAATTGTGGCTGTGATGATCTTGTATAGGGTTGGAAGACAGGTGATAGGTCGGTAGCTTGACGGGTTTGTGGTATCTGAGCTTTTGGGTTTAACATATGTTATTCCTTGTGTGAGGAAAGTGGGAAATGTGTGTGGTTGTAGAATGGCTTTGTTGATTTGGTGTGTGAGTGCTTCGTGTGTGGTGGTAAACTGTTTGTACCAGAAGTTTTGTATATTGTCTATTCCAGGACATTTCCAGTTGTGTGTGTGTTTGATAGTTTCTGTAATTTCTTGTGTATTAAATGTGGTATTTTCTTGTTCTGTCACATGTTTATGTTTGTCTTCTTCGGCTTTGATCCAGGGGGTGTTATTATTGTGTAGTTTGGGTTCTGACCAGATACTTTTCCAATAATCTGTGAGTTTTTGTTTGTTTGGTGGTTCAGTCACTGCTATCTGCCTGTTGTACATAGTTTTCCGGTAGAACTGTTTTTCGTTTCTTCGGAAGAGGTTGTTGGTGTCTTTCCTCTCATTTGATTCTTTGTATCTACGGAGTCTTGCGGCATATACAGATAGTTTTTGTTTCAAGGTATCGAGGATTTCTGGCAGTGTTCTGTTGGGAGACTTAGATTTGATCTTGTTTGCCCCCTGTGTGACACGTTTGGACGCGTTCCAGCTTATAAACTGGGTAAGATGTCCTAGATCTCTCCTGATGTTGTTGATTTTGTTTTCTATTCTTATTTGCCATTTGAATTTTGGTTTTGTCCTGTTGGGGTTTCCTTGTCGTTGAGGGAGTTTTTGATTATTTTGTGTTAGAGTGGTGATTGCTGCTGCGTATATTATTGTGTGAATGTCTTCGATTGTGCTTAAGTCTGTTATATACTGAGGTATTATGTGCTTGTTTAGGTGTTGAGGATTGGTTGCGTGCTTTGTCTGAAGATTAAACGAGGGATGGGATTTCTTGTTGTGGGGTCGGTGCCTGACCATCGAGCTAGATGTGACTCCATTTTTGCTTTAAGTGTTTGTATGAGAGGTGATTCGGGGTGATGTTGTGTGGATGTCGTTGAGGGTAGCGAGTGATTCATGTTGTTGTCTGTGATATGGTGTTGCGCGGTACTCGCAATATTATTTTGCGTTATGCTCCTCCTGGGTGGTGGGTATTGTTGTGTTCGACTGGGTGGTTGTGTGTGTGAGGCTGGTTCGGAATCTGCTTTATTGTTTCTATTGTTTGGTTGGTCTGTGCTCAGTTCAACAGCCACTGTGTCCTTGATGGTTTGCAATTCGAGAGGTGTGAGACGATTGTTCTTGGTAATAACTCTTTTTTGGTCTATTACTCTCTGTTCTGAAACAAGTAATTGCAGATGTGGATATTCCGTCAAGAAAAGTCTGTGCAGTTGCTGTCTGTAGCCCGATGTTATTGTTTCGAGTTTGGTGGCGGTGTAGTAACAGCGCATCACCGTCCTATTCATCTCATCCGTCCACTTTAACCGCTGTCTTGGTTTTCCAGCCTTGGTAGTTGCATGTTGTCCTTGCAAAACATACGGGCCCTGGCCTGGCTTTGGTGGTTGTGTTTGTCCCGTATCTACGTCGGTTGTGCTTGGGATTGATGTTGGTGGGTCCAAGCGGCGAGTGATTCTCTTCTCAGTGATTTCTTTGTCAGGTTTTGTGTTTTCATTACAGCATCGCATGGCGTGTTCGTTGATTCCTGTGGTGCAACTCATGCGCTGCTGTGATTTTCCCGCCTTGGTGGGTGTCGGCTTAGTCGCCGACACAACACTTTTGGCAGGTCCATTTTCGGTTGCCTGGTCTTCATGGTTTTGGTCGAGCTGCCATTTCCCGCGACGTCCTCGACCGTTACGTCGCTCGCCCGATGCTTCTGTTATTGGTCTGTTGTTCTCTGGAATGTTTTGTGGTGTCAGAAGCTCAAAGTGTCCCGACATTGTGTTGCCTGTTAGTAGAAGGTAAATGGTTTTGTTGTATTTTCCCGTGCTTATTATTGTTGGTCTGTCCGTAAAAGTTATTTTTGTATGTCTTGTTCTTCGTTGTTTTGAGAAGATATGAAAGTTGCTATTTTGTGTTTCCGAGAGGGCAAGTATCTCTAGGCTCGTTCCATAGGTGCCATTTTTCCGCATATAATTATAATAGTTATTGAAGTCTTTTATATCGTCGACTTCAATTAATGAAAATGTGTGAAGTTCCGACCAGTTTTGTTGTAAATATCTTAGAGCAACCTCTCGGAGTTTCTCATGATGGTTCTGGTGGCCATATAAGTGTAAGCTAACTGCACGGAAAAGGCAATTTCCATCACCTACAATGTCGGATCTGGTAAAACTATCGGGAGTAGTTTCGACTGAGGCGGTTGTTTGGTTCGTCTGTAGTTGTTGTTGTTGTTGTGTTGCTGTAGCTGTTTGTACGACAGGGGTCCGCCTCCGCAACACCCTTCCATTTTCATTATTATAATTATTATTATTTAACATAGTATTCCCACGAGTATCCTAGGAAAGAAAGGTCGACTGCGGCAGAGCCTGGATGCCACAGCAAGGCCACTTACTCCCGGAGGGCGCCCGGTATCCGGGGGGAACCGTTCGCGACTCATAAACGCTGAGCCATTCATCTTCTCGGCACGGTAAAACACCTTAAGATTGCGTTTTTATTACACATAATCTGGACAACACAAGACAGCACAACATGACTCAGGTACCTCGGTATCGTCAATGCCTGTACTAGGAGAATCCTGGGATTCCCCTAGCCCCTGATGGCTTATTATTATTATTACAAAAAAGTTCTTCTTTCTCACATTTGATCAATGTGGTTCCATGTTTGGCTGACGGGCCAAAACCAAGTCAGCACAAACGCTATTACCATTCCGTATTAAGGAATGACCTGACAATGTTACATGTTTTCAAAATCACTGACTTCTGAATGTTTCTGTGTATGTCTTTGTTGAGTCCCAATTGCACTAAATGTGGTGTGAATGTTATTGGTGTAAGGCCTGTGGCTGATATAATGAGGGGGACAATGATGACTTTTTCCTGTCTCCATAGCCTTTTTATTTCCGTTGCAAGGTCTGTGTATTTGGAAATTTTTTTCTGTGTATTTCGCTTGGATGTTTGTGTCGTTGGGGACAGCTATGTCAATCAGATAGGTGACTTTTCCTTTTTTGCACTGAAAAGTAATATCGGGTCTATTGGCGGAGACTGTTTTATCTGTATGGATACCGATATCCCAGTAGAGCTTGTAATCTTCATTTTCAAGTATGGATGTTGGCGTGTATTTGTAGTAGGGATCTGTGTTTTCTATGAGTCCGTATGTTGTGGCTAGTGCTTGGTGAACCACTTTGGCAGCTGAATCATGCCTGGCTGTGTACTCCGTTCCGGCCAATATTTTACATCCGCTCGTTATGTGTTCGATCGTTTCTTTCTGCTGGTGGCATTTCCTACATCTGTCCTCTGCAATAGTCGGGTCTTTGATGATATGCTTTTGGTAGTTTCTGGTTAATATGACTTTATCCTGGATGGCAAGTAAGAAGCCTTCAGTCTCGGGGAATAGCTGCCCATCCCGTAACCAGGTGTATGATTGTTTTTTATTTACGTGGTCTTGTTCTATGTGGTATCTGTGTTTTCCGTGGAGTGTTTTCTCTGACCACGTTTTCATCTTTTCCTGTTGTAATTGGGTGTGACTGTGTGTGTCTGCTGAGTGGTCTGCCCGGGCTAAGTCGAGAGGTGTGTAGTTTTTGTCTGCTTTCACTGTCGCTGTGTGGAGGCTGGTTTGCTTGCTGTGAAAGAATTTCCTAAGTGTTTGTATTTGTTTTGTGTGTAATGATCTGATGTCTATAATTCCTCTTCCTCCTGCCTTCCTCTCGATGGTAAGTCTTTCTTTGCATGCGTTGGGGGGTGTAATTTCCTATATTTGGTGAATTGAGATCGTATAAGGATGTGAATATTTTCTATGTCTGTTTGTGACCATTTGATGATACCAAATGAATATGTGAGTATAGGTACAGCGAACGTGTTGATGGCTTTAGTGAGATTCTTAGAGTTGAGTTTTGTTTGCAAAAGTTTCGTCAGTCTATTTTTGAATTCGGTTCTGAGCTCTGTTTTGATGTGAGTGTGGTTGAGTTTGGTGCTTTGTTGGAAGCCTAGATATTTGTATGTTTCTTTATCGAACATGTTATCGAGCGTTTCATTGTTGATGGCTTCTGTCTCATGGTGGTGCTTCCATTGACCTTTGTTGATGTGGAGCACTTTGCATTTACTTATACCAAATTCCATATTGACATCTAAGGTGAATATTTCTGTGATTTTGAGGAGTTCTTTCAGCTGTGTTTGTGTGGCAGCGTAGAGTTTTATGTCGTCCATATATAGGAGGTGGTTTATTTTATGTTGATTCACTTTTTGGTGTCTGATATTGAAGCCATGCTCTGTTTAGTATATTTGAGAGTGGATTGAGACAGAGGCAAAACCATAGTGCACTGAGCGAGTCTCCCTGAAATATACCCCGTCTGATGTACAGCTCTTCTGTTTGGATCCGTTCGGTTTGTGTTTCTAGGCGTATTTTGGTTTTCCATGTTTTCATAATTTGCGCGAGAAACTGCCTGAGGTGTTGGTTGATTTTATAGATTTCTAGGGCCCTGATTAACCAGCTGTGGGGTATGGAGTCGAAGGCTTTTTTATAGTCTATGTAACCGATGTGAAGGTTTCTGTGTTCTTTTTTGGTTTGTCCCATAATCACGCTATCTATAATCAGCTGCTCTTTGCATCCTCGACTATTTTTCCTGCATCCCTTCTGCTCTTCTGTGAGGATATTGTTGTCTGTTAGGTGTTGTTCTATTTTCTTCGATATTGTGGCTGTGATGATCTTGTATAGGGTTGGAAGACAGGTGATAGGTCGGTAGTTTGACGGGTTTGTGGTGTCTGAGCTTTTGGGTTTAACGTATGTTATTCCTTGTGTGAGGAAAGTGGGAAATGTGTGTGGTTGTAGAATGGCTTTGTTGATTTGGTGTGTGAGTGCTTCGTGTGTGGTGGTAAACTGTTTGTACCAGAAGTTTTGTATATTGTCTATTCCAGGACATTTCCAGTTGTGTGTGTGTTTGATAGTTTCTGTAATTTCTTGTGTATTAAATGTGGTATTTTCTTGTTCTGTCACATGTTTATGTTTGTCTTCTTCGGCTTTGATCCAGGGGGTGTTTTTATTGTGTTGTTTGGGTTCTGACCAGATACTTTTCCAATAATCTGTGAGTTCTTGTTTGTTTGGTGGTTCAGTCACTGCTATCTGTTTGTTGTACATAGTTTTCCGGTAGAACTGTTTTTCGCTTCTTCGGAAGAGGTTGTTGGTGTCTTTCCTCTCATTTGATTCTTTGTATCTACGGAGTCTTGCGGCATATACTGATAGTTTTTGTTTCAAGGTATCGAGGATTTCTGGCAGTGTTCTGTTGGGAGACTTAGATTTGATCTTGTTTGCCCCCTGTGTGACACGTTTGGACGCGTTCCCGCTTATAAACTGGGTAAGATGTCCTAGATCTCTCCTGATGTTGTTGATTTTGCTTTCTATTCTTATTTGCCATTTGAATTTTGGTTTTGTCCTGTTGGGGTTTCCTTGTCGTTGAGGGGGTTTTTGATTATTTTGTGTTAGAGTGGTGATTGCAGCTGCGTATATTACTGTGTGAATGTCTTCGATTGTGCTTGAGTCTGTTATATACTGAGGTATTATGTGCTTGTTTAGTGTGTTGAGGATTGGTTGCGTGCTCTGTCTGAAGATTAAACGAGGGATGGGATTTCTTGTTGTGGGGTCGGTGCCTGACCATCGAGCTAGATGTGACTCCATTTTTGCTTTAAGTGTTTGTATGAGAGGTGATTCGGGGTGATGTTGTGTGGATGTCGTTGAGGGTGGCGAGTGATTCATGTTGTTGTCTGTGATATGGTGTTGCGCGGTACTCGCAATATTATTTTGCGTTATGCTCCTCCTGGGTGGTGGGTATTGTTGTGTTCGGCTGGGTGGTTGTGTGTGTGAGGCTGGTTCGGAATCTGCTTTATTGTTTCTATTGTTTGGTTGGTCTGTGTTCAGTTCAACAGCCACTGTGTCCTTGATGGTTTGCAATTCGAGAGGTGTGAGACGATTGTTCTTGGTAATAACTCTTTTTTGGTCTACTACTCTCTGTTCTGAAACAAGTAATTGCAGATGTGGATATTCGGTCAAGAAAAGTCTGTGCAGTTGCTGTCTGTAGCCCGATGTTATTGTTTCGAGTTTGGTGGCGGTGTAGTAACAGCGCATCACCGTCCTATTCATCTCATCCGTCCACTTTAACCGCTGTCTTGGTTTTCCAGCCTTGGTAGTTGCATGTTGTCCTTGCAATACATACGGGCCCTGGCCTGGATTTGGTGGTTGTGTTTGTCCCGTATCTACGTCGGTTGCGCTTGGGATTGATGTTGGTGGGTCCAAGCGGCGAGTCATTCTCTTCTCAGTGATTTCTTTGTCAGGTTTTGTGTTTTCATCACAGCAACGCATGGCGTGTTCGTTGATTCCTGTGGTGCAACTCATGCGCTGCTGTGATTTTCCCGCCTTGGTGGGTGTCGGCTTAGTCGCCAACACAACACTTTTGGCAGGTCCATTTTCGGTTGCCTGGTCTTCATCGTTTTGGTCGAGCTGCCATTTCCCGCGACGTCCTCGACCGTTACGTCGCTCGCCCGATGCTTCTTTTATTGGTCTGTTGTTCTCTGGAATGTTTTCAGTGTTTTGTGGTGTCAGAAGCTCAAAGTGTCCCGACATTGGGTTGCCTGTTAGTAGAAGGTAAATGGTTTTGTTGTATTTTCCCGTGCTTATTATTGTTGGTCTGTCCGTAAAAGTTATTTTTGTATGTCTTGTTCTTCGTTGTTTTGAGAAGATATGAAAGTTGCTATTTTGTGTTTCCGAGAGGGCAAGTATCTCTAGGCTCGTTCCATAGGTGCCATTTTTCCGCATATAATTATAATAGTTATTGAAGTCTTTTATATCGTCGACTTCAATTAATGAAAATGTGTGAAGTTCCGACCAGTTTTGTTGTAAATATCTTAGAGCAACCTCTCGGAGTTTCTCATGATGGTTCTGGTGGCCATATAAGTATAAGCTAACTGCACGGAAAAGGCAATTTCCATCACCTACAATGTCGGATCTGGTAAAACTATCGGGAGTAGTTTCGACTGAGGCGGTTGTTTGGTTCGTCTGTAGTTGTTGTTGTGGTGTTGCTGTAGCTGTTTTTACGACAGGGGTCCGCCTCCGCAACACCCTTCCATTTTCATTATTATAATTATTATTGTTTAACATAGTATTCCCACGAGTATCCTAGGAAAGAAAGGTCGACTGCGGCAGAGCCTGGATGCCACAGCAAGGCTACTTACTCCCGGAGGGCGCCCGGTATCCGTATTATTATTATTATTATTATTATTACAAAAAAGTTCTTCTTTTTCTCACATTTGGTCAATGTGGGGGTTCCATTTTTGGCTGACGGGCCGCAAACCAAGTCAGCACAAACGCATTTACCATTGTGTATTAAGGAATGACCTGACAATGTTACATGTTTTTAAAAATCACTGACTTCTGAATGTTTTGTGTATGTTTGTGTTGAGTCCTAATTGCTACTAAGTGTGGTGTGAGAATGTTATTGGTGTAAGGCCTGTGGCTGATATAATGAGGGGGACAATGATAACTTTTTCTTGTTCCATAGCCTTTTTATTTCCGTTGCAAGGTCTGTGTATTTGGAAATTTTTTTCTGTGTATTTCGTTTTGGATGTTTGTGTCGTTGGGGATAGCTATGTCAATTAGATAGGTGACTTTTTCTTTTTTGCACTGAAAAGTAATATCGGGTCTATTGGCGGAGACTGTTTTAATCTGTATGGATACTGATGTCCCAGTAGAGTTTGTACTCTTTATTTTCAAGTACGGATGTTGGTGTGTATTTGTAATAGGGATCTGTGTTTTCTATGAGCTTGTATGTGGTGGCTATGTGCTTGGTGAACTACTTTTTGCCGCTGAGTCATGTCTGGCTGTGTATTCCGTACCGGCTAATATTTTACATCTGCTTGTTATATGTTCGATTTATTATTATTATTATGACTGTTCTCGTTTTTCTTTCTCACATTTGTCAATGTGGTTCCATGTTGGCTGACGGGCGCAAACCAAGTCAGCACAAACGCATTACCATTGTGTATTAAGGAATGACCTGACAATGTTACATGTTTTCAAAATCACTGACTTCTGAATGTTTTTGTGTATGTTTGTGTTGAGTCCTAATTGTACTAAGTGTGGTGTGAATGTTGTTTGGTGTAAGGCCTGTGGCTGATATAATGAGGGGGACAATGATGACTTTTCCTTGTTTCCATAGCCTTTTTATTTCCGTTGCAAGATCTGTGTATTTGGAAATTTTCTCTGTGTATTTCGTTTGGATGTTTGTGTCGTTGGGGACAGCTATGTCAATTAGATAGGTGACTTTTTCTTTTTTGCACTGAAAAGTAATATCGGGTCTATTGGCGGAGACTGTTTTATCTGTATGGATACCGATGTCCCAGTAGAGCTTGTAATTCTTCATTTTCAAGTATGGATGTTGGCGTGTATTTGTAGTAGGGATCTGTGTTTTCTATGAGTTTGTATGTTGTGGCCAGTGCTTGGTGAACTATTTGGCAGCTGAATCATGCCTGGCTGTGTACTCTGTTCCGGCCAATATTTTACATCCGCTCGTTATGTGTTCGATCGTTTCTTTCTGCTGGTGGCATTTCCTACATCTGTCCTCTGCAATAGTCGGGTCTTTGATGATATGCTTTTGGTAGTTTCTGGTTAATATGACTTTATCCTGGATGGCAAGTAAGAAGCCTTCAGTCTCAGGGAATAGCTGCCCATCCTGTAACCAGGTGTATGATTGTTTTTATTTACGTGGTCTTGTTCTATGTGGTATCTGTGTTTTCCGTGGAGTGTTTTCTCTGACCATATTTTTCATCTTTTCCTGTTGTAATTGGGTGTGACTGTGTGTGTCTGCTGAGTGGTCTGCCCGGGCTAAGTCGAGAGGTGTGTAGTTTTTGTCTGCTTTCACTGTCGCTGTGTGGAGGCTGGTTTGCTTGCTGTGAAAGAATTTTCTAAGTGCACTTGTATTTGTTTTGTGTGTAATGATCTGATGTCTATAATTCCTCTTCCTCCTGCCTTCCTCTCGATGGTAAGTCTTTCTTTGCATGCGTTTTTTAATATTCTGTTAGTATAGAATCCCGTAACTTTCTTATGACCAGTTCTTAATCTATTTCGCGTTTTTATCTCAATCCGCTAAAGGCCGCAAAATACAAAAAAATTTTAACCTTTAATGGTTCCCCCCCCCCATTTGTCGCTTGCACCCATTAAATAGTTTATTTTTTACTTTATCTTAACATTCCGTTTTTGTTTATAAAACAAGACACCAGTAAAAACTGGTGCTGTCCAGCTCTAGTAATCGTTAGTTTTATTCATTTCTGGTTTAGTTCCCGGGTATTTTAAACGTTGTCTGTGTTTAACTGATAATTTATGTTTTATGGTTTTAGTCTTTAAATCTTTTGTTTACGATCGTTGATAAACCGTTGTTTCATGATACTCGAACGTCTTTAGCCCCCCTAGCGCAGAGACTTTTCACCAGACCTTAAGAAGCGATAATTCCTCGGATATAGCCTGATGGTTTCTGTGGTATTGTCTCCCAAATGGTCCTTTCAGATCCTGACAACTGAACCTAAGTGTGCATGCCAAGTGTAAAACACAATACGAGAATGCAAATCACAATTTGTAAGCATTTGGGACTCTTGGAACATATTTATACTACTTAAATATTTTATAATATAAGTTAATAGAAATAAAACACATCCCAGCTAAAGATGGCAAACGAATATACCCTCCTAGTATCAATTAAATCTTGATTAATGGGGGGAGGCAAATGTTTTCTTAGCCCTTCTCTCTCAACCCAGCCTCACTAGGACCTTATGGTGAGATAAGATCATCACAAAAATGAATCAAGCATCCAGAGCTCACCATTGCAAAAATATATATTTAAATACTGTTTTGAGATGTACTACCTATTAAAATTGGCGAGTTATTGCGCAATTCTCTCGTTTAAAGCAAATAAAATACTGATGATTGCGTGAATTCTTTCAAGATGCTGTGAAAGATCTACCAAGGACTAGTGGTACATGAAAGTTAACTCCAAAAATAGTTTTTTGTCGTGTGTCAGAAGTTCTTCATTAAATAAAATTACTTCCTTGGACAAAACACTGTACGCGGTTTTCACACCAGTGTCCCGAAACATGACTTTAGTCGGAGGCATAAAACATAACTTATATGAAGCACACTGGGAAATTGTTATATGAAAAAATGGAAGTGCCTTGGTAAATGAGAAATAAAATTTAATAATAAGAAGGCCATGCATTTAAACGATATTTACCAATAAGTAAAATTGTAATTTTCCTCTACCACTATAATTCTTGTTTAGAACCTAAAAATTAAAGAAAAACGTAATATAAACTCTTTTAGATTCTCCAATTCTAAAGAACCCTGAACAATGACATATAAACATAAAATATTTTAAGCAACCCAACTCTTCT
>JAHKBH010003357.1:42500-47500 GCA_019049505.1 Pachyrhynchus sulphureomaculatus
TCTTCAACACTTCAGTACTAATCATTAACGGTTTCCATGAAACTTTAAAGTCCTTTTTTAAAAAGGAGATATCATTTTTTATATTATAGGAGCTGGGAAAGGAGCTTATTTTCTTTCTGCGCTCTTTGCTTGGCTGCCCATGATATCCCCTCTTATTTTTAAGTTAAAAATTTGGTTCAAAGGGTTTAATGCATCGAGTCTCAATTCATGATGATCCCAGATCTGGAAGATTAGTTGACCAGGTTTGCCGAGAATTTGCTGCTATTAGATCGGCGAGTGTAAATCTCAGTGCTCGCTAAAGAAGCTGGAGTATCTAAAAACACAGTTTTCAAAATCCCCGGGTAAGCAAAGATTTAGGGGATTAAAAACAGTTTCTCACGATGGATCGCCAAACTCCTTACACCAGGAGTTATTGGCGAGGGGAGAGAAAATTTCTCAGGAACATTTAGCCTCTTTAGAGAACATTGAGAGTTACTGTCAGAGACGACGAGACTTGGGTTTTCCACTGGAAATCGCAAAACCTTATCTTTTTTAGTGTTCGTACGTGAACACTTATAAGATCACTTCGGTGTCTGTCTGTCTGTCTGTCACACCCGATTTTCTCCGAAAACTATTTGACATAGAAAGGTGTGAAATTTGGTAGTAATATAGGAATTGATGGCCTCATCAGAGCCATGTAGTTTTGAGAATTAAATTTTGACTTAAGGGGTTAGTTTTGGGGGATGAAAGTCGGGAAGTGAAAAAAAAAAATTTTTTTTACTAGGTCCTCGGAGTATGATGTCAAATGAAAGCTTGTGAAACACGCGAGTAAAAAATATATATATAATATTATACTTGCGCGCCACTTTTCTTTATATTATTTTAAAAAAATTCGCGAAAATCGCTGTTCCCGGGCCTTATCTCGAAAAGGGCTTATCAAAAATTTCGGAAAAAAATCCCGGAATATTCTCCACGGGGTGTAGATTGAACGAAAATTATCACGAGTTGCATTACCTTTAATAGTTTATATGTATATAAAAAAAAAACAAAAATTTCAAGGGTCATCAGATTTCAGTAAAGATTGAAGCAACTCTGTTGAAACTCATTAGGGGTCTGTTTTGTGAATTCACTGATTTATTTTATACCACGCAACATAGGTCTTTGACTTTAAGGGGTCGTTGTGTGGGGTGGAAATCGGAAGTTGAAAAAAAAATTATTTTTACTAGGTAATCGAGTGTGGTGTCAATGAAAAGCGTGTGAAATCAAGAGGTAATAGTCTAGCATAATATATATTAATATATATATTTTATTATATATTAGTGATATTGTATACGCTTTATATATAGATACTATATAAGGTAATACTTGCGCACACTTTTCTTCCGTTATTACTTTTAAAAAAATGGCTGGTCCTACCTCCCCTATCTCGAAAAGTAATGATCAAAAAATGTTGAAAAAAAAATTCTGGAAATAGTTCTCCACGGGGGTATAGATCGAACGAAATATTATCCACGAGTGCATTACCTTTAATAATTTATTTGGTATTATAAAAAAAAACAAAATTTCAAGGTCACCAGTTTATCAGTAAAAGATTTGAAACAAACTTTGTTGAAAACTCATTTCGGGGTGTGTTTTGTGAAGTCACTGATCATTTTATATGACACCCTAACAAAAAATTTTTATTTAAAAATACAATCACAACGTACGGAACACTAATTGTGCAAGTTCAAATTACTACTTGACCGACCGGTTTTTTTCTAATTATAATACATGGTCTTGGTTTTTCGTACTATTTTATTGACAAAATGGCGAGGCGTTACATGTAATTTGAAATTAAAGGCCTACCATTTATGAGTATGATGGGCTCCGAAAAATTACCTCACACTTTTCTGGTTTTGCAGGACCATGCCTCTAGGCGGTAAGCACAAGGTAGGCAACTGGCTATACGGCGGCAAAACCGCCTTGTAGAGAGCAAAAAAAAATAATCACAAAACCACACAAAAAGATATTTCGATTACTTGAATCTAGAAAATTAAATGAGTCATTAAAATCAGATTACAAACAGAAATAGGACAGGCTTCTGCCAGAAGAAGCTCTGTCTATTTCTGTCATATAGAAACTTCACACACATCAAAGTTCGGAGGATGGAAAAGTCGTTTAAAGAATTCCCTAAACCTTTACGTTTTCGAAAATAGAAGATATTTATGATGCTCTTATTAGAGTAATTATGAAAATACAATAATAGATAATACGATTCGAGATGAGGGCAGCGGTAGAGATTGACCACAATAAAACAATTTTTTATGTTCAAATAGCTTTTATTTGCTTAAAATTTAAATCGTATTAATTACGATAAGTAACGCTACTACCAAATCCAAAGGATTTTTGGACCTTATTCCCAAGCCACTACGTTTATTAAAGATGTTTTTAATGAATTAAGATCGGATGAAATCCTTTGACCATGAAACATTGATCTTAGAAGCTGAAAAATTTAGCCAGCGAAATCGACGTAGAAAAAAACTTTGAAATGACTACATCAACGTCATGTGTGTTTCGGACTTACAAAACGAAATTTTTCATATGAAAGTTTTAGACGAACCGATACGAGTTCAAAAACAAAAATATAAAATAGAATTTTTTTCTTTACTATAGATCAGGCATTGGAGAGTGAGATACAACCTACTGAATAGTCATACATGACTCTTGAATTTTTTTTATGATGGTTTATTAAACTTACAAAGGACATTGTGGATAAATGTATAACTATCAATATTGTATAGATCTCTCTCAAAGTCGTCTTAACAGATGATGATTCGTCCGAAGACCTCAACGCTTTTAGATCTGGTTGACGATATAGGCCTTTGATTTCCTTCACTTGTCACTAAGATAAGAACCTTGATTATAGCCAGTGTTGCACTACAAAAACGTGGGTCATCTGTAGTTTGGAGTCAATTTGACGCCAAGTGTTACGGATTAAGTTTGTGATGAGCAACATTTGGATACAAGTTGATTCGAATACTAAGGCCGGTAATTGGAATTACAAGTTGTAGCAAACCAAACTTGTACAACAATAGCGCGCTCTCTCCATACTTTTGCATTACAAATTCACTCCAAATAAGTGTACCTGTACAGTTTTTTGTAGTCAAGTTTGTACTCATCATTGCGTTATGGATTTACTGCCAACTTGCACTACAACCTTGCTCTCTCCAAACCTTTTTTCTTCAATTGGGCTACGAATTCCGGCCCTAGGAGTTTATAAAAGTTGGATTCAGCATGGCTATCAGGGAAAGGGCCAGTTGACGTTCTTTTAAATTCATTACTTTCCCTTAAAATTTGGGCCAAATTTGAAGCATTGTTCTAAGAATTTTTCATAAGGGCAGTCCATACACCATTGCTACCGGCGAACAAGAAATCGTTTCTAAATTAAAAATAACATAAAATTTTATTTAAGAAATATGGACTGACACAAGCTCGCACGGCCTTATTGTGTTTAGGCAAATCGTTGGCCATTGAACACGAATTGAGGTGTAAATTAGGTCCGAAAGAAATTATTCGGTGAATTTGGCAGAAATGAAACTTCGAAAAAAATTGTTTTTAATTTTGGTTTTTTAGACTTTAATATTATTATTAGAAGTAGTTTTTGTTAAACTTTGTTTTTCAATAAAACCATCTAGATTTTCATAAATCTGTGTTAGTATGAAGGTTTTTAGAGTGGCTCAGTTATATTGTCATTTTCCTGGTTTAACATGGTTTTGTTTAAGCTAGGGTTGCGGCGGCCGGGCATTTGTTGAGTTTGGCCTACGGCTGCGCAAAAAAAATAGGGCAAGCCCTGCTGGTTGTTGGGTGTAAAATTGCTATTCATTATTTAAAAAAGATAATCAGTAGTAATCTGAGAAATCAAGCGTTGGCGATTGGACCAATTACGGAAGAATTTTCATTATTATAATTGGAAAATGTGTAGTTATATTTCGCGCGTTTAAAACTTTGATTCGCGGAAAAAAAAGTACTATGGTATTTGGTACAGAGCTTTAAAAAATACATAAAAGTTAATTTTATTCATCAGGTTTTAAGGCACAAAATTGTCAGTTTTTTTACAACCCACTCCCCTATAAACGGTTATAATACCCGGCCTAACTAAACAAAAAAAATGATTATAACTAACGGTCTATAGGTTGCCCGAAGCACCAGTTTCAATGGCGTTTGTTTATTGAAGTGGAGTACAACGTGCGTGCGCGCGCGCTCTGAGGTAAAATAAAAACAAATTATATTATTGGTACCATTAATTGTTAAAAGTTTTTTTTTATACTATGTTATCGTTTTTGGCTAGGAAAACGCAAAATAACTTCTCTTCTCCTTTCATACAAACGCACGCTACTATTCATCGCGACTAGTTTAAGTCTTTGTTGGCTTCGGTGTCCTAGGATAGCTTTGGAAATTGTTCTAAGTATTTTATATTGGTTAAAGGAACGCAACTTGCTTTATTTGTCTTTAGCAGGGTGGAACCGTTTTGATGTTTGCTGGCTTACACGACTAACATCGAGTCATGTTAAATTAACGTTAAGGAGACCGTTTGGCAAATTTAGTTGTAAGATATTAGGACATTTTATCTGAAAGTATGTTTTATAAACAACTAAGATTGGAAGTGCTTCATACTGTGCTAATCACCGTTTTCATGCGTGGTATCCTTGACTTGCCATCATACATTTTACATACTCTGGCAGTTGGAAAATATCTCCGAGACAAGAAAGGTGAGTTATACATATGTACCAAAGTATTGAAGTTAGCTATACAGTAAGTGATATGGCTGTTAATCTACATCCCAGTGAAGAATTTTATCACCCAGCGAAGGGGCAATATCTCATTTCATAGGTGTAAAACATATTAAAATTGTGAAGGACCTCCTAAGTCTTGGGAATCTTAAAATTGAAATATTGATCAGATAGCTGAAGTCACCTGTTAGGATGCAGAATCTCAACTTGAAAATAGTACATGATACCCAAGAATCTTTATAACTGTACTAT